>CM043114.1:20652398-20892304 GCA_023701765.1 Hylyphantes graminicola | reverse complement strand
TATGAAGAGTTTAGTGGAAGACCGTGCTAAGTGACAAAAAGGTGAAAACGTGCTTTAAAGTATTTCGTTTACACTCAGATCTGTTGGAAACGGTACTTGTAAAGCATAATAAATAGACTAAATTTTATGTTTATGAAAAAGGGAAAACTTGTTATCCTTAAAGAAGTTGTTCATTGAAACAAAAATCACATTTTTTTTAAAAAAGGTCACTTAGCATGTTCTTCCATTAAGCTCTTCATATTATCTTTTTTCAAGTAGGTTCAATATATTATACACGCACTGAAAGTGAATGAGTGGCGTTTCAGTAATAGGAAAATCTTTAAGTTTCGAGTTATCGATTTTTATCTGAGAAAAAATAACAAATATCTTAATAGTCGTTCAAAACTTTATAAGTTCTTCTCTTCTTTCAAAAGTTCTCAAAGTTTTGAATAAATTAGCTACTCCGCAAGGCAGCTTTGTCAGTTTCATCACTTGATACCTCAGTGAGGTATAATATCTCCCACCAAAAACACTAACAATTTCTTTCTCTGTGATAAAACTACGAAACTCGTATATTCTTACCTGTCAAGAAACAATTTTTCCAAGAATAGAAAGAAATCCATAAACCACAAAGAGAAAAATTCTTTCTTCAAACCCCTAAAAATTGCCATGCCAAGATCCTATAAAAGCATTCTTTCATAGAATCTGGTTGCGTGACTAAAAGGTGTTTCAAACTACTACGAGATCTCTTGATATTCTCATTTGCATACGGAGTACCTAAAACAGGGCTTAAAGTGCCATAAACAAAGATGTGTGGCTGCCATTTCAGGGTCTTTGGTTTTGTTTGTGCTGTTTATGGGCTCTTAGAATAGTAAACCAATTTTTCGATGTTACTGTATTTTACTTTAGTAGTGTATAAAATAGGTTTAATATAAGTATAAGTAGTATATAAAATGGGTATAATAAATATAGGTATATTTTTTATATAAGAAGTAAATAAAATAGTATTGGTTATATATAAAATAGTATTTTTTAAAAATCTTCTGATATTTTTTTTTAAAAAATCCAGTGATAGCATTTCTCTCTGTTATCAAGATGTTGTATGTTAAACATAAATAAAATAAATAAATAAATAAATAAATAAATAAATAAATAAATAAATAAATAAATAAATAAATAAATAAATAAATAAAATAAATAAATAAATAAATAAATAAATAAATAAATAAATAAATAAATAAATAAATAAATAAATAAATAAATAAATAAATAAATAAATAAATAAATAAATAAATAAATAAATAAATAAATAAATAAATAAATAAATAAATAAAAGTATATAAGCAAAAAGGCTTTTACTAAAAATATATACCATGGCAATTACAAAGTACTCCATTTTTCTCTCAATTTCATAGATAATCGAATTGTTAGAAAATGTATTCACTTAATTCCAACTGGAATGCTAAATATTTATTAAATTCATTATCTAATGATCTTTGCGAAACTGAAAGAAAAGTTAACATTAAGTGAATTCCTTACAAATCATTACATTCTTGTTCCGTTTCAAATGTTTTAGCAAATATTTTAAGCTAATAAAAGGGTTCCCTATTATTTCTATAATTGGAAAATACTTCCACTAATGAATTTGAATTTTAATACCTTCAGTGAAGGTAAAATAATAATGTTTAATTACTCAAAATCAATATTAAATAATAATAGAAAATTACTCACAATCATAAATTTGCAAAACGCCAGATTACAAGTTCGAAATCTATCGAGTTTGTTGGAATTTTTTTTTCTGGTCTCTCCTTCTCCTTCGTATACATTTTAATGGAAAACGTAATTTAAAGCACTTTCAGTTTTATTATTATTATTATGAAATAATTTCCATGGCAACACACAAGTTGTGTTACCGCATTTGCTCTAATTGAATCCATTATTTATTTGAACAACAACTTGGGAAATACATTTTAAAAGCCATCAAATAAATGCTTTTTTTATCAAATACGTATTATAATGCTAAAAATTCCCTTACAGTCTATATTCCATTAAAATTATTATGAATTATTAAAAGAAATTATCTATTAAGAATAATGGAAGTTGTTACTCTAGATCTTAAATTTTTTGTTGATTATGTTAAAATACATTTACGTTAAATATTAAAATCATATCACCACAGCATATTAAAAGCAAAACCGAATCGTACGTTATAATGATATTTAAATTGATATATCTCTTTACTAAATGTACTGGATTCTAATAAAGAAATAAGTGCTTTTCTTTGCACTATAAAAGAATAAAAATATATCAAAATATCTAAACAACCTATTGTAACTTATGGAACCTATTACATTTGGTTGGGAAAAGAATTGTTAAGGTTTTATAAATGTTTATGGAGAACAAACTCTCCCCTAGGAATCATAAACTTTTGTTTTTAAGTTTTATACCTGTTTAGTTTTGAAAACTTAGTACCTTCTCTTATATCTCTTTACTAAATGTACTGGATTCTAATAAAGAAATAAGTGCTTTTCTTTGCACTATAAAAGAATAAAAATATATCAAAATATCTAAACAACCTATTGTAACTTATGGAACCTATTACATTTGGTTGGGAAAAGAATTGTTAAGGTTTTATAAATGTTTATGGAGAACAAACTCTCCCCTAGGAATCATAAACTTTCGTTTTAAAATTTTATACCTGTTTAGTTTTGAAAACTTAGTACCTTCTCTTATATCTCTTTACTAAATGTACTGGATTCTAATAAAGAAATAAGTGCTTTTCTTTGCACTATAAAAGAATAAAAATATATCAAAATATCTAAACAACCTATTGTAACTTATGGAACCTATTACATTTGGTTGGGAAAAGAATTGTTAAGGTTTTATAAATGTTTATGGAGAACAAACTCTCCCCTAGGAATCATAAACTTTTGTTTTTAAATTTTATACCTGTTTAGTTTTGAAAACTTAGTACCTTCTCTTATATCTCTTTACTAAATGTACTGGATTCTAATAAAGAAATAAGTGCTTTTCTTTGCACTATAAAAGAATAAAAATATATCAAAATATCTAAACAACCTATTGTAACTTATGGAACCTATTACATTTGGTTGGGAAAAGAATTGTTAAGGTTTTATAAATGCTTATGGAGAACAAACTCTCCCCTAGGAATCATAAACTTTTGTTTTTAAATTTTATACCTGTTTAGTTTTGAAAACTTAGTACCTTCTTAAACTTTGTGGATTCTTTGAAAATGTGTTTGATTAATAACTTTTAAATTAGTTGAACTCTTTTGAGTTAGTGCTTAAACACTTTTTTAAAGTTTTATTGATACTTTAGAACGAAATATTCTGCAGAAAAAGAATGCAAAAATCGCACATTTACATTCAGTAAAACAACCCATTAAAGTTGTTTCTGCCGTCAAAAGGTTAAAGCCCGCTTTATATATATTGTCATTTTTGCATTTCTCTGTGAGCTTTTAACATCGGAGGTTAGAATGATATGAAAAGAAACCCATTCTAAAAAGTGCTTTCTATTTGAACAGGTGATTCGTCCAATGCAAACGTTTTGATAATTAGTTGACCGAACAAATTAGTTGTCGAAACAAACGATAATATCAGTTTTTAAAGTTAGGAGTGAAACACTTATCTATCCAGCGATCCACCCAAATCAACAAGGCAACGTTTTTCATATCCATTGAATGTCCGACCTTTTTTTGGTGAAATACCGAAAAAATGCACAAAAGTATTTCGGTCGGAAACTGGTATATGTTATACATTCATCGGATTTTGGACGATGCAAATATCCGATATTCCCCGTCTCGATTGTTAACCCGGCTGTTTTTATATTTCATGCAACAGTTTTTCCTACAATAATCTTAAATTTTAAATTTTTATAATTTAAAACTTTGATTCACGATTTACTTTTTTCATCTGGAAAAGTTTTCAATATAATCTCTTTCAAAAGAAGTCTGATTCGATTTTTTTAAATATTTTATTTGAAATGAATTAAATTTAAAAGTTATGAAGTGAAAACAACCATACATTTTTGCCTATTTCTTGGCCGTTTGGGAGGTATCAAACACCGGGAAAATCGTATAGAGTTTTTCTGTTATATTCTTACTTGAACTTTAAAATTAAATAATGCATTTCTTTATATTTTACTTGAATAATTGAAATAAAGGAATCACCATCTGCCTGGAGGGTCAAAATTGACACTTTCATCACCATACAGAGAACATTTACTGAAAACCGTTGCAAATAAAACGGGCTTTAAGATAGTCTCAAGCGGCTTCACTTTTAAGATACTCTCAAGCGGCTTCACTTTTAAGATACTCTCAAGCGACTTCACATTACTGAAAACTGTTGCAAATACAACGAGCTTTAAGATACTCTCAAGCGGCTTCACATCACTGAAAGCTGTTGCAAATAAAACGGGCTTTAAGATACTCTCAAACGGCTTCATATTACTGAAAACCGTTGAAAATAAAACAGGCTTTAAGATACTCTTAAGAGGCTTCACTTTAAGATACTCTCAAGCGGCTTCACAATACTGAAAACAGGGCAAATAAAACGGGCTTTAAGGTACTCTCAAGCGGCTTCACATTTTTGCGCGCCAAGCATTTCCATATTACTGTGGCCTCCAAGTTCAATTCGCTGTGGGTGCGTAATGATGAGGCTAACTTTCCGCTAACTCGGAAATAGACTGGGCGTTGTTTGCCTAAATGTCTGTGTGTAAACGATAGTTATGGGGGTAATTGCACCCAACCTGAATGCTGAAGGAATCTGGGTTAGAAAAAATAGAAAGGACTTTGTTTGGAAATTCAGAACTCAAATTGACGCTCATGTGAATTTTTTTCTCACCCGAAATCTGACGAAACTATCACTTTAAGAGATGGGATAGTAGTGCTAGGGTGTTACTTGGATTGATATAGAAAATGACATTTTTTAAAAATACATTATCCTGTTTATCTTACATAAATTTGTTTAGATTCTTATAGTCCTTTAATTCAAGCCGGAATATATATGTACCTACCCTACCCTACCCAGAATCATTTAAGAGAAGGATATTTGTATTAAAATCCTCCAAAATTCAGTTAACATCTTTAAAGTATGTACGCGATAAGAGTTTTTATGGCTCCAATGATGCAGAAGTTTTACAATATTTGTAGCTGAGCCTGTATTTTTAGAAAAGTTTAATATAACTTATCTGACGCAAAGTACTCTTCGATACATAAAACGCTAAGTTGATATATTTTATGAACTACACGGAAAAATGTGACGGATTTCAATCCTAAACATCACGCTTTCAGTTATCCGACGCTCTCAGCAATCCGGGAGTAAACGGTAGGGTGGGCCGAAAAAAAAACTTCTTATTTTATTTCGGATCGCTATAGTGCGGAAAAGTTGCCATTGGTAAAGACATGAAAAATGCACTAATTATTATTATTTTTTAGCAATTTATCTTCCTGCCCCGCAATGCCCTCAAAGTTGGAAAAAATTGTCAAAAACGAAATGTTTCAATATTTTTTTAAAAATCATGATAGATGTTTTTTGTTGCTTTCCTATTCATGCTTTAACTACTAAAAGTACGTAAACAAAATATATGTACTTGTCTTACATTTGGGTCAGATCTTACGGCCACGCAACGTTGTACAAAATGAGGGAAATTCTTAGTTTTTGCAAAAGTGACAGATCTGACACAAATGTAATAAGTGCACCTATATTGATTTAACGTACTTTTAGTTTTAGTATTTAATTCATGATATAGGAACGCAACTAAAAACATCTATTGTGTATAAAAATATGAAAAATTTCGTTTATTGGCAATTTTTTCCAACTTTGGTAGCATTGCGCGACCAGAAGATAAAGTAATAAAAAAAAATAATTCGTGCACTTTTCATGTCTTTACCAATGGCAACTTTTCCGCACTATAGCGACCTGGAATAAAATAAAAAGTTTTTTTTCGGTCCACCCTAGTTAACGGGCATTTTCGCACCCAGTGAGTCGGATTAGTGAGAGCGGAAACTATACATATTCTACGTCATATTAACTACGTTTAACTACGATAAAAACAACGGTGGTTCTCCGAGAAAATAGTTTTCTAAAAATTGACATGCTTCGCACACTGGAGGTCCTCTACATCAAAATAACACACAAAGATTACGGGGGGGGGGGGGGAACCTCCGAGCATTGGTAGGCGAAATATGATATTCATTAAGGAAGGTGAATAGATATAAACACATTAATATGTTGTTATATAGGTTGTTTTTCAAATCGGTGAGAATTCGTGTACATGAGAATTAGCTAAAATAATATTATTGTCTTCCTAAAAACCATGTTTTTAATGCTCGAAGTTTTAACCGCAATTGAGGTGAGGAGAAATTGAAACGGTGTTTTAAGTCCCAGGAATGTGCAGCGGCTGAAGATTTTTGACATTCTTGTTTCCTAACATAAGGTTATGGTGTTCTCTAAGTCTGAGTTTTAAAGTTCTTCATTTTTCCTATGTATGACATGCCACATTGGCAAGGAATTTTGTGAATGCTCTGGTCATTAAAAGTATCAATGGAATCTTTCAGACTGAGACACATTAATGTGTAGGAGGGAGAGAAAAAAACTTTAAATTGAAACCTTGTACATTTATGTAGACACTATTTGGAAGTAGTACTTAATTTAAGTAATAAAAGCTCTTAGGTATAAAAAACTCTTCAAAAATATAGGATTAAAAACTATTTTTGCTTTTTAAAGCAAAATCTTTCACAAATACGAAACTACTAAATTTTGGTTGAATGCATATCAAAATTTATCCAAACTCACGACAACGTAGCAATTATAACATTCATCTTAGTAAAAAAACTATTGAACTAACAAATAAAGGAAAGTGTTCACCACAGTAAATTTCATACACGCCCTGGTTCTGTGTGGCATGTGGGTGAAATGTTAATATAAGAAAAAAGGTACACGTATTTGTGCTATTTCTTTTAATTCTTATTGTGAATTTCATTTATTTCATTTTATTATTACACATCGAACATCCAACTTAATCTATTCTCCAACCTCAAAAATAACTGATAAGTGAGAATTTTTTTAAAAAAAATGATTCTTAATCTATATTGTATTTATAAGGAATATTATAAATATGCATAGAGAAAAATTACATACTTAATGCAACCCTAAGCCTTGAATATTTAATGTGTGTATGAATTTTTTAAAAAAAAATTAAATTACGGAGTTGTATTTAAAATGTCATTGCTTGTATGAAATAATAAATAACAATTTTAAAAACTCCATTGCTTTATCTTAATACTTTACGGAAAAGATATTTGAATGAATGAATTGCATAACTAGATCCTCGCAACTTTCAAGCTGTGCTTACTTCGTGATAAAAAGATATCCACTTCAATATTGACGCAAACAATTATCTATTTGTATGTAATAATAGAATATCTATCAATTGCTAGATCTTTTTAAATTTTATCTATTTTATCAATTAACTAAAAATAATTCAATTTGTTAGGTAACGTTGCTATTTCGCATACAGTGCGATAAGTAAAATAGCTGTTGCGCAACTCGAAGAATTTTTTCTCCCCATACAAAAAAGGTTGCCCTATTAGTTCAAATCCTGGCGTCATTTAAAAATTTACATCCCCATATTTCTCGATCAAAGACTTTAGATAGTGTTTAATGACATTTTTTCAACTTCAGTTTATAGAACAATACAAAATAGGGTTCTGCTTTGCATTCAAAAGTACGTTAAACTTCATTAAAATGTATTTGTACAGCATATAAAGTAAAACATTAGTAAAAGGCAGACCATAATATAGTAAAGTGACAAAAATTTTCATTCTACCTTGCAATCAAAGCACTATAAATTGCATTATTATTTTGTTATTTGTGCATTATTATATTGCTAAAACAACTCCTAGTGTCTCAGTGATTTCTTGCATGCAAAACCATTTCAACTTCATTTTTTTTATTTATTGATTCCAAACAATTTTTGTCTGAGAAATATACATTTAAGCACATTCAAAAGCTATAATGTTTTGGTATTTAGTATAAAATTAGCCTGCAGTATGATTCCAATGTAGGTCTGGGAATTCAAAACACTATGATATAAAGCTTTTTTCTAAATTGTATAAAAATGTTTTTCTTTTTTATGTAATTTTAAAGCTGATATTTTATATTGGGAATAACATTTGATAAGTTTGCATTTCAAAAACATTCAAAAAGCTTGACCAAATGATTAGCTCATTTTTAAAGTTCTTAAAAGTTTAACCACGGACAAAGCGCTTTCTAAAAACCATATAATAGCATGTATTAATTTTGTGTCAGTTAAAACAAAATATACAGCACACACTATTTATTATAATATCAAAAAATATCAATTAACCCTTAAAAGAGGCATGAGCCCCAACCTCATAGCCCCAGGATTAGAACAAGGGCTCACCTTTCCAAACTAGCAAAGAGACAGTCTACCTTCCCAACCTATGGGCAAATATTGGAATCTTCCATTACGTCCTTGTTCCAAAGAGTGTTTCATAAAACTGTCAGAGTGTGGCGCTAACATAGGCTTCAGAAGGAGCCCAGACTCCAAAACAGCAACATGTCATGAACTGGATGGTACTCCAGCTCTGTACATCAAGAGTTCGCTCCTCTCCTCTTTGGATACCACACTTGTTTCAAGCACATTTTGGATGTAGTTTTTGTTGAATTTATGTAGTTTTTTTTTGTCTGTCTGTCACTCATGCCTTAGAAAACATTATGGATTTGCTACAGTTTGCGAGGTGGCTGGTACACCGAACGGGGAGACCACCGCCTTCGACTGCAAGTATAAAATTGCACCGCATGTTTTCGGACAAGTTCAAGATTCATTGGATAATTTTGTGTTTTTTGCTGTGTTTCCGAGAAGTATTTTGTGATGGTAAGTTTATCAGTTATTTTTAATATAGAAATTTAGAAAGTGATCTATTTATATAGGTACATAGTTTTCTTGCCTTCAAAGTTTTGTGTTCTACGTATAATGAGAAATCACACTTAAATATAGAATAAGCATTTCCGGAAACTAATTTACAGAGAAAATCTATTTATGAACTAATCAACTATTAATTAGCAACTTTATATGAAACTATTAAAAAATTTCAACTTCTTTGAAAATTATACATTAACACTTTTTGTATGAAAGTGTTTACCTATTGTTCTTTCACAAATTTATTATATTTAAAAATTAACACTCATTATATTTGTTTCGATTTTTTTATTTATTCTTTTTTTTCCCACTTAATCATGATAAACTCTGCAGAACCTAGGAAGAACGTACCTTTTACACTATTTGAATTCTCGTTGCACATTTATTTCTCTCTAAAGAATTATAAACCTTGCTTCTCATAAAGGATTTATTTGTGAAGTACTGTAAGTTCAATTTGTTTAGCTAATTGATATTAGGCAGTAAATTTGGGTATGCTATCAACAAAACCTCTGATGATGCCACAAATTAATGCACCGCGGATCCTTAAAGCTCCATCACTTTTTTTGTTCTTCTCTGATATGCATCACTCAAGTAAAATTTAGACAATCTACAAATTTGCATATATTGAGTTAGAGATATTTCTGAAGAACAGTACGTATTTTTCATAATTGTTATGCCATTTGTAAAAGCCTAGGTACTGTTTTTCTTGGTTGCAAAATATCTTTAACTAATTTTTAAATATGAAGAAAAAGGCCTTAGTAAAATTAATTGATATTTGAGCTGGATGTTATAGGATTGTGTCACACACTTTTTTCATAAATTTAAATTGACGCTTGAATGGTTGATCATTTTAGGGAAACTTCGAATCCAACAATTCCATTTCCCAGCGAACGTAAAAGAAGGAAGGAAAGTGCAAGTGATGTGCGGCTTGTCCGACGGTGACACGCCGGTGCACTTTACGTGGCAGAAAAACGGTGAAAACTTAGCTTCGACTGACAATGTGAATATTATGACCCACCCGGATTTCTCTAGACTTGTGATCAATGATGTGGATGTGCAAAGCTCAGGAAACTATACTTGCATAGCAAAGAACGGACAAGGCCAAGATACGTACACAGCCACTTTGTCTGTGAGAGGTATTGGACCTTACTTTTAATTATTTTTAAATTAAGAAAATATTATTGTATTTATGTTATAAAATATTATTTTCAATGTATATTATTACTTTTTAATAACCTTGATGCATTTTTAATCGATATTTTACGCTGAATAGCCGGTCAGCATTCACTTGAGACTGTCAAACATTACCGGTGAATTTCCGATATATTTTCTTAATTAAATTTGAATCCGTAAAAGTGTTGAAACCCTGTTCAACTAATTTCTATTTCTAGCCAATGCCATTGCTTTCGTAAGCATAGTAAGGCCATATTTGCAACCTCATTTAATGTTGCTTTTCCTTTTCCTTTTTATTAAATACGGGATCCATTAAGCACAAGCACAAATACGAATTCTCAAAAAAAAAACATATGAAGAGACTAATATATATATAGTATGCTTTTTTGTAATGTTACTGAGTAAAATGACCCATTTAAATTGGGTATTTTTTTTCATTTTGAATTTATTTCGTTAAAGGAAGTCTCACCAGGTAATTCGCCTAATGGTTATGGTATTGAACTCAAGATAGAATCTTTTCCCGAGAACAGTTTCGTATCCTTCCTTTTACCAGCCATCCTATAAAAGGAAAATATAATGGGAAATTGTAGAAAAAATAATAAATAACCACAATACTCTACGAGGACATACTTAAAAATGCGTAAATAAGGTCAGATTCCACTCATTTTTTACTTACTATATAGAGGTTTCATGTTGAAGTTTCATGACTTCAAATAGATGAGTTTCAGATGTATGAGTAATTTTTCATATGAGGAGTTACAAAATGTCGTTTATAGAGTCATAGCACAGCCTAAACATTTATCGATCGGCCTAAATGTAGTAAGAATCCTTTCATATAAAACATTAAATTGTGAAAGCAATATTACTTCATTTTTAAAATCCCCCCCCCCCCCCCTAAACATCACTGAAATAATTAGTTACTTTATTGTTTTGTTTAATACCTCAAAACAATAACTCCCATCATGCCCCATTAAATATAAAATTACTTTATAATATATAATACAAATATGAGACTTTCCCATTTTTGTCGAAAGCAAATCTCCCACCCCGTATAAATAAATCCCCCCTGGCACTCACGTCCCCGCTTCCTGTGAGTCATCCCCTGTATCGGAATGAGCCCTCACTCCCCCAAAGCTATTCTATACCTCCCACCAAAGAAAAGGGACTGAAGAAATTTCGATCTGCTGAAGCTTGTATATCATGAATGAGTCATAAAGAACAAGGTCAATTTTATTAGTGATAGATAATCTTTAATAAAATGTGATGAAATGTTACTTGAAAAATAATCCTTAAACCACATGCGAAAATTTCAATAGAAATTTAGTTGCGACGCTTTATTCCGCAAAGCAACAGATAGGCAAAAATACGTATTTTTAGGATAACTGTTTACTTTTTTTTATTTTTTATTAGTTCATTGCACTTTAAAAGTTAAAATCTAGTATTGGCTACTGTGGCACAACCATCTCAGTTCCTGTAGCCATCGGGTCTACTTTTAAGAATTCTATATCCTGAAGTGCTACTTTCTTCTTCTAACAAAAGCCAATGACGAATGGCAAGTTCCACAATAAACTTACAATTAATTTCCTAAGCAAGATTGGTCATCACTTATTGACCACGGAAGGATGAGTGTTCAAGTGAACCCATAACTTATCTAAGCCATATACGATCCATGGGTGACAGACAGGCTAGCTAATCATTTTCGTGCCTATAGCATTGTATTTTATTCAAAAAAAATAATAGTTTAGATGCTAATTATGTCGTTTTCCTTAATTAAATAAATTAATACATAACTATATTTAGCATATTTCAACACATTTAGCTTTAAAAGTTCAATTGGTAGTTGCATGACTTTACTTTTCAGCCAGCCAATTTTTAAACTTGCTACGTAAAACAATTATAACTTATTTTATATTTGAAATTCGCTTTTTCCTCGACAAATCAATAATTTTTTGTTTAACCATTTAGTTTAATTTATTCACAAAATCCCTCAATTAAAAAATTGAGCTGTTTTGAATTATGCATATATTTTCGTAGCTCCATACCAAAGAAAAAAATGTCTAAAACAAATAAAAACCCATCCAAAACACTCAGCACTCAAGATGAAAACCTGCAATCATCCACCGTTTTTCCTTCACCTTTTCATCGATAGGCCCTGAAACCATTGATTTCACGACCAGATATAGTAAATGGCCCCACCCATCCCGCTCGCTGTACCATAACGGTCAGAAACAGGGACAAGGGTAGCCAGGTGAGCCATGACAACACGAGTAGTTGACTCAGCCTTGGCTGATGTCATCTTTTACTGTCAGACATCCAGACGCCAGTACCAGAAGTTGAAGCACGGAAAAGCTCTTTCAATCAACGCTTTATTGATTAAACACGCAAGGAAGTTTCTGATGAACTCATCGAAAAAGTTTTCGCGGAAATAGAAAAGAAAATTATGGGGTGAGGGGGGTATTGTTTATAACAGACCATTGTAATAAATGACCTTTGAAGTCAAATTATTGTTTCATTACATTTTAATTATTATTGATTCTTATTTCTTCAATAATACGTTGGTTAACTTTTAACCTTTTCTTGAAATTGCTTTTGAAGAATAGTGGAAATAACTTAAATTTATGAGTCAACGAGTCACAAAGAAAAAATAGTTGAAATAATTGCACACTTAACACATAATCCGAAGTTTTAAAACTTTCTCAAATATAAAAGTAAAAAAAAACAATAATTCAACAATATGTTTCCTATAATAAGTAATAAATACAAATTAACCGAAGAGAACTGGTGTTTAAAAAATTTCAATAACATCGTTGTAAAGAGGGCGTCCACAAATTTATCGATGTCATTAGGTGGAGGGGGCTAAGTGAATATCACCCACATGGCACATTGGGAATGAGGTGGGTCTAGTCAAATCTCAAGTGAGATATTTTGGGAAAATGTCGAGTAAAATCTCACAATGTTTCACAAAGAGGGTTAAACAAAATTCACAAACGCACAAAAGTCGTCTTATGGGGTCTGATAATTTATGGACGCTCGCGTCCATTATCTACCAATTCAGATCTACAGATTTTCTACCTCGAGATAATATACATATTATAAAAAAAATCTTAACTACTGATTGGTCAGTCAGGGAGAGCAGGATATTCCTCGCCATTATTGTGGGCACTCAGTGACACTCTCCCGTCGACTTCAGATGATAACTTTATCATCTCTCGATGCGTAACTAATTTACTAAAAGACTTAATTCTGTCTGCATTTCCCTGTCGACTTATTTTACATACATTCTCTAAAATATAAATATTTTACCAATGCAATGAGTTGGAAACTATATTTTTACTGTGACATATTAATGAAATTTTGAATGTGCAGGTCCCCCAAAATGGCTCAAGGAGCCCACAGACACCTCGACGTCTGTAGGGGAATCCGTGACACTGACCTGCGCCACTTTCGGCTACCCCCCGCCTGACGTCACCTGGAGGAAGGCCAACGGTGAGTACTCCTGCAATGAATACTTAACAAACATTGATTTTTACTGACTGGAAAGGAGGATGTCAAAATTGTAAGGGATTTTTATTTGGGAAAAATAGACCAGACAGACAACAATCAAAAATTACTATTTGGTAGATTTTATAATCGTCGGTTAAATCTGTCTTGAGCAGGTAAACAGCAGTATTCACAACAATGAAATGGACCATTTATCATCATGTTAAATAATCAGTCTTTTGGTATCTTTTCCTATAGGATAGGTATTTTAAATGATTACAACAATGATCTAAGTAATTATTATAGATACTGCAATTTACCTGCCCACGGTAGAAATGACAACACCACGAATGTGCAAATTTTATCGATTGTTGGTTTTTGAAAACTGATGGCATAGCTGTATCTAGTTTTTTATATATGTGTTTTTGCCCTTTCGTGGTTTTGCCATCGGACCGTCGATATAGCTTGCAATTTGGATGAATTTTCGGAGTCGACGTTTTATGGATTTTCATATTTTTTTCTGGGGCTTTCAGTGGTTTTCATTGCTAGTCTTTTATTATCTAAAACACACACACGAATTAGCTGTTTTTCCTTTTTATATTAATGAAGTTTTTTTTTTTAAAGTAGGAAGTTTAAATATTCTTGTAAGTGTTTCTAAACCCTAAAAATATACTATTCAGGTGTATTAAAAATCATTCTTCTTTTTGTTTTCCTAAACGTCAAGGATAATTAGTATTTTAAAATATATTTTGCTCAACTTGTGTTGTTGAAGCTTTGTCAAATGAACACGCCAAAATACAGCTTCACGCTTCTGAAGGATAGGAAAAAGTTTTTTTTTCCCCTGTTTAACTATGTCCTATTTGATCAGTTGTTTTTCCTTATTGTATATTCGGATTCACTTGTAAATATAATAATTTTGTTCGATATATGAATGACTAGTAAAAGGGTCATCTAACTTTATTTTTCGCTAGCCGTATTGACAAAATTTGAGTGTTGTATAACAATGCAAAACATTTAAATAAGGAACACTTCGCTCATTTGTTGGTTATAACTTATTTGTTGACATATTAAAATTATCTTCACAAGAAAATAACTTTATAATTAAAAAAAAACTTTGGTCTGATAAATTATTTATATACTTTACAAACCAATATGTTAACTTATACATAGACAGTACCTTTACATAGACACTCAACATTTATAGCCAACTCAAATAGCAATCACTAGCTTTTTATATTAAGGGGTTATATGCTTCTTTTTAAGGGCTTATTAGATTGTCACTGTGGCGAAGACGTTGTCGCGACTCACCAATGTCTAGTGACTCTAACTTGCAGCATCCTAACCATCTTAATTCATTTCAGACTCCACACCTGACCACTGGACCCATCTGACCACCAACCACCATATTCGACTAGACAGCAACGGGTCTCTGACCATCCTCAATGTGCAAAACGAAGACTCTGGTTCCTACCAGTGCCAAGTTAGCAACGGCATTGGAGACGGTCTCAAGAAAACCGTCTCACTCAGTATCAAGGGTAAGCTGGTAGAAAAGTATTATTACACGTGATAGTATTATTTACACTAGTACAAAAGTATTAAAGTAAAATAGTATAAAAATATTGGAGTAAAAAAGTACAAAAGTAATGGAGTACGAAAGTACAAAAGTATTGAATTTTTTGGTAACATAACCTCATTGATACAATAAGGGACTTGTTAGTATTGGCGTCAATACGTTGTATGAATGTTCTTTGGTTTTTATTAATGATGTTAAAGAGTTATGAACTTTTTATGTTTAGTGTTGATTCGTTCATTTAGTGTATATTTCATATTTTGTACTTCATAACTCCCGAATAGTGTGTTTTTTTAAAGCTTATTTTTCGAGTAAAAATATAACCATTGTTGTTTATGATATGTAGAACCTTTGATAATTGGATATTTACTTTGCAGACTTAATTGAATTGAATTATTTTCTTGTGCTAGGCGTATATAGAAAGCAGGTTGTAGAATAACATAGATATAGCAAAAATCGAACATTTAAATTTTTTAACCCTAAACCTTAAAATTGTTAAAATGATTTAACAGATGAGGCTTAAATAAATTCATCAAAAAATTATTTACGAACCAAAACCAGAAAATATACAAGCCTTATCTTTTAAATCGTTAACATTCCAGAACGTCTAGTAGTAGTTTTATGTTACCACAGATAACATAATTTTTTTTTAAATCTTAGATACCAAGTCATCTTCACATAACCTTCCTAATAAAACTCTGTGCGAATTATAACAAAAAAAAACGTCGCATCATTTTGCCACAATTTCATTCGTCATCTCCATTGCTACTAGTCATTGAGATGACGCTCGAAAAAAAGTGTCTTCCGTATCAGTTACCATGATCTCTTGACCTCCGTCATGTGTAAACAATCATCACAACGCCTTGAGAGTGAAGATGTGTTTAGATTGCTAATTGCCCTTTCTATCATAACAGATAAAAATACATATTTTTTATAGTCTTTTAAGATTGACCTTATTAACTGATAATATAACCTAATTCTCACGCTATATTTATAAATAAATAAAGAAAGAAAGAGAACTGTAAACAACTTTCTCCATTAAACAAACTGATATTAGATAATGCGAGAAATTCATCAGGAAGCTTTGAAACGGATAAAATCCAAGCAAATGTTGTGGCTATTATCAAGTTTTATAATATTTTTAACTACTGCTTTGCTATATATACTTGCTCTGATAAATATTTTTTCATTCATTCAAGTCGATTTCCCTTTGTAAGGGAATTTATCTATTTGTAGGGAATTTCTTAAGGGAAAATATGGATGCGTAATATGCATTGCATGATGTATTTTTTTAGATATATATTGATTTAGAAGCGGTTGAATTTAGATAAATAAAAAAGCTTAATCTAACACGTCATCAAATACTGATTAGTATAAAGTTTAGATTTTAAATATGATTCTTTGTAAAAACTAAGAACTTATTTTTATCAGCTATATGTAGAGTATGAAATATTTTTCATTGTAAGTATTCGTACTACTATTTCCATATAATTTTTTTTATATATTACTAATTATACTTGTATTTGTGTTGTATGTAACACGAGAACATAAAAATTTTGAAAATGAAACACCTTGTTAAAGTGTGAACATTGTTATATTATGTAATAACAATGAAAAATTAATTACTTAAAAATGTGATTTGTATATAAGTATAGTTTTTACATATATATTTTAAATTTTATACATCAATCAGATATTTAAAAGCATTTTTATTCTGGTTGCTGTTTATTTTTATAGTATTTTTACTCCCAGCAAAATGTGTATCTATCGATTTTTTAAATGTCACTCATGCCAATATTCCTCTTTCTATATACGTAATCACTATTTTTTCCACCCTCTTAAACATTTGAAGTGACAACTTATGATCTAAACTACAAAATATTTGTTCCTCATAAATTTTTCAATAAATTATTTTGAATAAATAATACTATTTGGAAAACACATAAGCTACCTCTAATATTACTCATTAAATACATAAAAACATTTTTCACGTAACATTCCTTTTAACTTTCGCGCGCAAAAGGGATTTTCCCGAACCTGCGTAGGGAATTTTTCGAAAAGCATATCCCCATCTCCGTGCCTTCCTCAGAAATACGGCAATCGACATGTAGAAGCCGGTCATGAATCAGCATCTCTCTCTCGCCGTACACAGTACAGATCCTTCACAATACTGGTGTACTCAGATTGTACTGGGCAAGAGCATTTTTTACTGTGTACTAAATTTATAGTGTATTTTGAATTGTAGAGGAAATTCTGTGGATTTGTACGGCCTGAAGGATACCCTGTGGATTAATAAAACTGTGTTTGTAGTTTGTAAGTGTGGATATAGTTTCGTGTGGAAGTGATGTGGATATATACTTAGTTACCTGTACAATACTTCTTTTGATAAGTCATGTTGGTGTTTCTGATGTTTTGCTTTTTGTGGAGTACGACGGTGAGAAATGGATTTGTGCACGCTGAAGGTAAGAAATATTTTACTTTTTATTCTAGTGATATATACCACACATTTAGAATTTATTATTCAAAAGTAATGTTACCAAACTGATTAAGTAACTATTATAAAAATGTGCATTTTTACTATTCTTTTTATACCAAATCAAAAATATCAATTACTTTCACCAGAGTCTTTGCATTAAAAATTCTTTCGAATAGTGAGCAAACTTTATTGAAAACATTTCGGTTTTTATTTTTAAAATAGAATAAAAAAATGCAATTACTATAACTTTTTTTTAGCATACCCCTTCAATTTTTATCTAAAGAATATTAAATAGCCCATGTACTTAGTTTTGCTACTATGATCTACTTTATAATATTTGTATTAAATATAATTTTTAAAAAAAAATAATCGTGGTTAAGATTTGGGAGACTTTTTATAGCTAAATTTCAGTTTTGTTTATGTTTTTAAATTTAGTAAAGTTAAGAAGAAAATGTACAGTAATAGTACAATTTTTAAAACTCGAAAAAGTCATGGTATGGTATGATACATACATATTCCAGCTTGTGTGCTTGAAAAAGTCATGTCTACTAAAAACAGCAACTAAAACAATACCCATATCTTTTTTTTTTAAATCTTTAATATTCCTACTAAAATGTTACGAAAAGGGGCGGATATACCATTTTGTTGCAATAAAAACGAATCTAGATAAGATATTTTGTTAAATTTTTGCGTCACAGTTTAGTAAAAGTCGTGATTAAAAAACATAAATTGGGAAACCACTGAAAAATGTCAATGTATACACAAGATAAAGTAATATTCTGCCAGGTAATCGATTTTTTATCGCAGTGTCTGTCAACGTTACGATAACCATTTTGACTAAACTAAGATAACCGTATATATTTTTAAATATTTTCATTATCGTTCGTTAATGCAATATCAGCTGTCAAACAAACGCGGCTCGGACAATAAAAAAAAACTTTACGCAAAGAGCGTTTATATCATTTTATCAGGTGGCTTTACAAAGCACTTAACTGATACACATCTAGAAATAATTAAGAAATATCATAATCAATATTTTTTATATGGAAAAATTTTGAACATTTTGAATAAATACAAGTAATTTCCAAAAAAAAACTATTTATAGTAATGATATTGAATTTTAGATTTAAGGGGCTCAGCTACCCATATTATAAGATACCCTCTTTGATAACAATCCTAGAGAAAATCTTTGTAGATGAGGCCAGGTATGCCCTTACCTCTCAAAAGTTATTGGTAAAATATGATCAATATTTTTTATGAAATATTTTCTAAGAAAGTCACAAAAAAGTCATTTTCTTAATTCATATAAAATTAAAATCGTGGACATTATGTTTTACATTTCTGGTACTACTTCCTCTCCAAAGTAATATAAAATCATCAAAGTGATTTTAAGATTAAACATAAAGATTAGTATAATTTTTAAATCGTTTATATTAATGTTTAGTAATTTTCCAGATAATATTCGCTGTTTTACTTTATAATAAAAAGATGTACCTTATCCTAGTAATTACTGTCGAATGAGGTAACTCTGGCAAAAGCATAAAACCCTAATGTTGACTTTCTTCTTGAATTAATTCTTCTTTCTTCTCCTCTTCCTCTTATTATAAAAGACAGGCAATTTTTTAAAAAGTGTATTTATTTTCTTGCGACCCGGCGTCCCCATCTGAGGACATTTTTAAAAACCTCCCACAAACAATGAACACCTTAATTAGTTCCAAAATTGACCTACATTGATAGAAGAAGATCCAAATATCAGTTTTCAGCCTTTGATTACAGGTATCGGTCATTTATTTCTATGAAAAATGAAGCTGAACGAGGGTCAATACGATATTAGAGTTCTTAAAAAAAGTTCTTTTAGTAGTTAATTTTAGAGGCATTTTGCATTAAAAACAATGCTAAAATTTTCTGTTAACTACAAATAAGGGATACTTCCTTTTTTGTTGCATTTATAGCACAAAAAATTTATATTTTTGGAGTTTAAGGCGTGTCCCTAAGTAACTATTAAAAATAGTTTTTTTTTAAAAAAATCTTTGAAAAACATACTTTTTAACATACACTTGTATGAAAAGTATGTTTAGACTTTGAATAAACGTGTAGGATTTTGCTCGGGTCTTAAGAGGTTAAGGATAATTTACTAGCTTGGAAAGCTTGGGCCGAAGTCTTACCATTGGACGATACCCAACTCGTTATGCAACAACGTGAAATGTTATTGCTTTATATTACCAGGGCGTTTAGAGTTGGTCCCTTAGTCCCTTAAAGTCCCTTTTTTTATTTTTGGTCCCTTTTAGTCCCTTTTTTTCACATTTGGTACCTTAAGTCCCTTTTTTTAAAAAATATTACCATGTGACTAGCGTGCACCATTTTTTTTCGATATTTTTTGTCACTCAGAAATGGGGTTTGGGCATATTCTTTAGCACGACAATAAGTTACCATGCAATGAGAAATAGTTTAAAACAGTCCTGCACAAAAATTTAGACACAGACGCATTTCATGAAAAAATCGACAATGTTGCTATTTTTCGGTAGTTTTTTTTTTTTACTATATATTCTTCAGGCAAGCATGTAAAATAATTGGGTGAAATTTTTTGCCAACAAATATAAATAAATTTGACTTCCATCAACAAATTAAAAATGACAAAACTTTCCTTGCCACATATGTATAGTATAGGTACAGCTGCGGAAATAAAAAAAGTACCACTAGTGATTATTTCTGCCGTTAGTCACCCTATATAATCGGACCTTTTTGAAATTGTAAACAAATAACATTCTGAGTTAATTGCATGACACAAATTTTGCATAAGGGGTCATCTTCGTATTAAAAATGTTACTAACTTTAAAATTTCCCATAGTAACACCCCTATTTGAGTGCATATTTCAAATCTGTGACCTATGTTAATACGAAATGCCAAATTTTGTTAGTTTTTAAGCATTAATAGGGGAGTTAGAGACGTGCAAAGTTTGGGTCCCATAATGTTAAATGAGTTGCACGTAAAAAACTATCCCAATCTATAAATAATTAAGATAATGAAACGAACTTTTTACCGAAAAGAAATTATAATAACCCAAACAAAATGCATTCAATATTAGGGTATTTAAAACAATGTTTATATTTTTTAATAATTATTATATTAATTTTTTTTTAAATATGATTTTGTGTCATTCAATTAACTCAGAACGTTAATTGTTCACAATCTCAAAAAAGGTCCGATTCTATAGGGTGACTAATGACTGAAATAATCACTAGTGGTATTTTTTTATTTCCGCAGCTGTACAAGTTGCAGTTTTATGCAAATTCTTTACATGAAGTGATTGGGTCATCAAAGAGAAAGGTTTTTAAGTTGCTTTAAAAGGTTGAAGGTAATTTTCAATGCTTTGAACCATTCTGAAATCAACTGAATTTTCGTACAAAGAGATTTTAAGGATATGGACATTAAAATTCAGAGATAAATCTGTTTCTGATATTTCTACTCTATTAAAGCGTTCGAAAATTGCTCTTCAAATCAAATTAAAAGCCTGATTGTGGCTCAATTTCCATGTAAACCTATCGAGAGGTGAGTCAATGAATCTTTATACTTGATAAAATCCAAGCTGAAGTGCAAGCCTAGCTTGCTATCTCATCATAAAGATGCAAGACTGCAATGGACTCAGCAGCACATGTCTTACAGCTATCCATTGCAGTCTTGCATCTTTAAGATGAGAAAGCAAGCTAGGCTTGCGCTTCAGCTTGGATTTTATCAGGTATATCTAGACTCATTGACTCGCCTCCTGATAGGTTTACGTGAAAATTGAGCCACCATCTGGCTTTTAATTTGATTTGAATAGCAATGTTTGTCTGAAGCCAATTTTTCTTATTTGTCTGCCCTCTCGTTTCCTGGTGATTCGAGGTCTTCCAGACCGTGATTTTAGTAGATGTTGATCGCCACATTCTAACACTCTATAAAATACCTCGTTTCGAACGCTTTAATTCAGTAGAAATATCAGAAACAGGTTTACCTCTGAATTTTAATGTCCATATCCTTAAAAGCTCTTCGTACGAAAATTCAGTTGACCTCAGAATGGTTCTAAGCATTGAAAATTACCTTTAACTTTTTAAAGCAACTTAAAAACCCTCCCCTTTGACACAATCACTTTTTGTAAAGAATTTGCATAAAACTGAAACTTCAGCCTATACTTTTGTGGCAAGGAAAGTTATGACATTTTTAATTTGTTAATGGAAGTCAAATTTATTTATATTTGTTGGCAAAAATTGTCACCCGATTTTTCATGCTGCTTAAAGAATATATATTTAAAAAAAAAACTACTGAAAAATAGTAACAGTGTCGTTTTTTTCATGAATTGCGTCTGTGCCTAAACTTTTGTGCAGGATTGCACACTTATAATGTTCTTACACCGTCTTCTGTTTTTCTTGTTTCTTTTAGTCTGGTTTAAAAAGAAAAACTCTGGTTTAAAAAGAAACGAAGGCTTTTTGCCTTAATAAACAATTTGCTCATTTCCAACATGTCTTAAGCACTTGTCGATTTTTTTTAAGTGGTCCCTTAGGTCCCTTTTTTTTAAACTTTAGGTCCCTAAGTCCCTTTTTTTAGGGGTCAAAGGTGCAAAACACCCTGTATTACGGAAAAAATAGGGTCCATCCAAAATAGAAATAAAAATCATAAAATATTACCCCTATATAAAATATTTTCAAGTAGTAGTACAAAAATATATGATAAGAAATACGCCAAAAAAAAAATCCAACCCAAAACCAACTTCGCACACGATTAGCCATGTATCCACACGCCCCTACCTGTCCCAACGCATGCAGTTAGTAACCATACCTGTCGGTCTACAATCAGCTGAGAAACCAGCTGTTCCAAAACTGGATGGGGGGAAGCCCATCCCAGATAGTAGGCCCCTGAGGGGGGAAGGGGGGTGTCACGCATTGTGAATACACTTACACACCACGCGTTTTGTTGAAAGTGAACTAGGGGGTTTCCTGCTTACATATGATGGGATACAGCTGTTGTAGTATTTGTTGTTTACGTTTTTGTGTATTCGATATGTCGGAAGTGAGTGCTCTGGTCTGGTTGAATTACCGTGGCATTAGGGCTTCATTGGGGATATTAGCGATGGGTTTCGTAATTTTGAACTTCGTCAAGTGACAATGCCGACACATGAGTTAGTGTCCAACATAGATTAGCAACATCACACGCAGTGAGTGTTTTTTAGTTGAGTGGGTTTGAAGTTTAGTTTTTGAAATGCAATTCAAATACCGGGTTTAGATGCAAAAAGGTCACTTAAGTATTTTTAAACATATATAACGCAATCTATCCTATTTATAGGTATAAAAAACATTACACACAAAAGTATAAATCAGCTATGAAAGATGACGGAAAACGTCAAATGTCAATACTTCTCCATAGGTATATCATGGAGTGACATCATCAAAGGAATTAAAAAAAAAAAACTAATACTGAAAACATAATTTGGAAGATCATAAAAATACAGAAAACACCCAATAAAGTTTTATTATCTTTTTAAACTTCGAAATAAATATCTGTAGAGCCCCACACCACAAAAAAAACCCATCAGAATCGAATCACTTTCTTCTATTTACTGTTTTGACGTCAATTTTGACTTTAGTATATACCTTACATAATAATATTTTATAGTTACATCAAAATTGCCATGGCTAGGGGTAAAATGCAGTATCAGGGATTGGAATAACTCGTTACTTGTAAAACGTTATGTGTAACAGTTACTTTTTTTAGATAACGCTGTTATATTTTGCAGAAAGTAACTGTTCATTAGTTACTTTTAGAGGTAACGAAACAACGAAAAATGTCGTTACTTTTCAGTTATCCTCACGCGGCTCTTTACGGATATTTTGGCAGTTCGGCGTTCGGCTTAAATGTCATTAATTAAAAAAATTAACTTTAACAACGTTGAATTTTCGTTCTTAACTTTTTTTTCCGATAGTAACTATTTAATTAATCTTGGTTCTCTTTAAAAAACGGTAATATGGTTAAATTTTAGTTTTTCTTATAACTTGAAATTTCTAAAAGCAACTGCAATTAGTTATTTTTCGTATATAGTAATTGTAACTAGCTACTTTTTATACTAATTAACTGTAACACAATCACTTTTTAAAAGTAACTTTCCCAACCATGTGGCAGTATTTAGGCTAAGTTAATAATTGTTTTGGGATAAAAATGGCCTAATTAATTGCTTTTGTTACTGCAGTTTAACCTTCCCACGGCATAAAGTTGTAGTATAAGTGTTTTACATGATTAATTTTTACTAATAGCTTCTTTTCCTGTCTTTTTCAGGTGTACCTAGGATACAACCATTTTCTTTTTCTAAAAATGTGACTTTCGGTCGCACAATTAAAACTTTTTGTACTGCCACTGGGAGAGAACCCTTATCATTTCAATGGCACAAAGACGGTCAACCCTTATATAATTCGCAAAGCATTAAAATACAGAATCACGACGATTTTAGTGTACTTTCTTTAACCTCTGTGGATTATACAAGCCCTGGGAATTATACGTGCATTGTTAAAAATACGGAAGGATCTGCTACTTACAGTGCAGAGCTTATAATACATGGTAAGTAGGTTTTCATTAATGTATTGTATATTGATCTTGTTTTTTAATTGAAATATCATTTTCTTTAAAATGTTACAATTAGCTCTATTAACTCCAGGGTTCGGAAAAAAACGGTTTTTCAGAAAAAACCAAAAGAACCGGTTTTTTGGTTTAAACCAGGTTTTTTTTGGTTTAAACCAAATGTTTGTTTTTTCCCATTTCTTATAAATAAAATGTATACACTATATATATTTTTTAAACTTCAGCACACTACACTAAATGTAGAGCAAGGAGAGGAGGTATGCAAGGTTAATGTTTTTCTTAAAAGGGAACTTAAAAGGGTAAAATATTTTGTTAGAAAGAATTGCAACGTCAAATAAGTTATGAGTTTTACATTATTACACAATTCAGAAATATACATTTTATTAATTTTGAGATAAAAATTTTACACTTTCTACTTTATCATTCTTATTTATTCAAAAACTTAAACAAGTCAATTTGCTAGCTTTTACTGTTTTCAGTCTATTTCGCAAAGTTAGACTGAATTAGGTCAAAAGTAGAAAAAATTCTTTCCAGTCCATCTGTAGTTGGTACGGCGGTGAACAGTAGTTTCCTTAATATTAGAATTTTTATTAAATATCATTAAAAAATACCAACATGTGCTGCTATTTTTTGATTAGATATAAAAGTTGAGTCATATCTCAATTTAGTTTTGGTTGAGTTGTTTGCATCATAATACTCAACTTTTAAATTAAATGAATTAAAATTAATTTCAGAATATAAATAGAAATTTTGAAAAAACCATGTTGGTTTTTTCAGGAAAAAACCATTTGGTTTAAACCTTGGTTTAAACCATGGTTTAAACCAAGTGGTTTAAACCACGGTTTAAACCAGCGAACCCTGATTAACTCTATTAACTTGGTATGTAAAAAGTTTTACCTGATTAGAAATTTGGAATGAATTTAGCTGTCCTAACACATGCGTAGTTTTAAATATATAATTTTTGGTAAAGGATCATTTTAACGAAAGTTTAAAAGTAATTTTAAAGCATCTTAAAATCTAAAAATAAGTAAATAGAAACATAATTATTTCACTAGGTTAAAGAGTAAAGTATTAGACACCCCTAAAAAAATATAACTAAGTAGTTGTTGTATTTTACAAAATGACTAAGCTTGGCTTGAATAGCTTTTTCAAAATTCTTTTGTATCTAGTTAATGAATAACCCGTGATTCATCACAAAAAGATCTACCATGAGGTATACTACAATAATATTCGTTTTTTCTGCTTCGATTGACTTTTTTTCGATTCTTTACAAACTCCCTCGCTCTTTTCTATCTGCTCCGCTGTACTATACAGAGTTTTTTTTCTAATCTTGCTCGTCTATTGAAAATCTCACTGTATGAATTAGTGTGACTAGAAGATGATTCATCATTTTGACATGATTTAGTTTGTGTGTCGTTTTGTTCGTGTATTTGGATGCTTTGGAAACAGTTGATTTATTTTCCATTGTTACCTGTATCTGTAAGTCATTTTAAGCATTTTTTTTTCAGAATTTAATATTGTTCACAGCAATTTAATTGATGAATGTTTCTTTAAAATATGAAAAAATTAATGAACAAATTTGTATTATTTCTTGGAATTTTTTTCGTTTTAGTAGTGAACTAAAATAAAACTTAGATTTTTGAAAATTAAATTAATAATTTAATAGTTTTGCCAGGCTTATAGCATTCTGAAAACTTATTGAAGTTGTTGGCAAAGACATTATTTAGCATAATAGCTAGTATTTTTTATAGAATCTCATCAGTGAAAATTTAGTTAAATTGCAGCCAATCGCTGTACCAAATCCTCCTAACCAAATGATCACTTAATTGTTAATACTTAAGCAATTTCGACCAAAAAAGGAATCCTTCTACAGTTACCTCACTATTCCGCATCTAGCACTCTAGATTTTCATCAAAACATACCTAACTTCCACTCCTATTACCAGATCTAGAAACAAGGACATATCCCAAACCAATCTCGATATTCTCCAACACTTTCCCATCCGAGAAGGGTCCTAAAAGTGAACGCCTAATTTGGTCCACAACACCCCCCCCCCAATGTTTCTCGTAGCCCCCTTCCCCCTCCCCCTTTAATGACTCGTCTCCTTCTTTCCGTAGTAAAACGCCATCGTAAAGATCGTAGTCACGAAGCGGAGAGCAAATACTCCCATCCCAATGCAAGATTTGGTAGAGACAGACCGAGACCAATTAAGGGGAGGTGGTTTTAGCTTCCTCGCTATCCTAAAAACGAGTTTAGTTTATAGTATTGTGCATTTTTTTTCATGATGTGAAATGTTATTAATATAAATGAATTATGACGTGATTAAATGTATGTCAAATTGAATTTCGGAAAACTGTATTAAAATAGCCAATACAATCAGTAAAATTCTTAATTGCAAATGACCGCTATGTTTAGTGAATTTTATTGTGCGGAGGAGTTTAACCCTGTAATGCATGAACTTTTTTTTCATCCCGAAAAAATGTATTTGTATCTTGAATACTCATACATTATGGGAAAAATACTAAAAAAATTAACTGCATTGGAATTTAAATAATTTTTTTAATTTTTGCCATGTGGCGAAAACCTACTACAAAATTCCAATTTTCATAAGAATGACTAGAAAACTACTAAATATATTTTAAAATAACCCTCTTGAACTATAATTATTTTTTCAAAATAATTTATTTGTATTTAGTACTGATATTATTATACTTTGAATACTGCCAAAGACGTAATTTCACGACAGTTAACTTCACTCTTTAATTTTGAATACACTTTTACTACTGTCATCTATGAGGGTTATTAGTAACTGAACTACAAAATGGAATGTAGGGTAGGGTAGGGTATTTTTACATATATATTCCGACTTGTGTGCTTGCTCTGTGAGCCGCTTATAAGTCTTCGTCAAGTAAGACAGACACAGAAAGATTTTTACTGTCACAAAGAGAGGAAATACACCCAGGGCGAAGGCGGGAATCGAACCCGCGCCCGTTACAGCACGCAGACTGCTGGCCTGCGATGCTTACCACTCGGCCATCCGGGCCCCAAAATGGAATGTAATAGAGATGAAAAAACACAGACTGGTCGAGAGGGAGCTCTACTTTAATAGAATAAAGTGGATTATGTTACTTATTGCCATATGGCAACAGTAAGCATTAGAGGGTTGAAGGCTGTTGGAGATTGGTTTTGAGTGGCACTTACTATAACCAACCCGCTCATTTAATAATTTTTAAGCATAAAGTGTATTAGAAAAAAAAATCAGTTTCTTTTTTTATTGGCCAAGTCCTACTGTAACAGGATAATTTCAAAAAGAAATGCAGTATTTTTAGGACAGCATAATTGTAATATGTTTGTCGGAATATTTAATAGGAACTTATCCGAAAAATTCTACGAAACATAATAAAAATACACTTTTGTTTCAATCTTATACTGGCATAATACTTAATGTGAAAAAGTTAATAGCAAAAGTATAAAAAAACGAAGCATCATAAAAACACGCACTTCAAATCTTTTCATTGCCAAAGACACCAAACTGAATGACACAGTAACAACTTAAATTGGTACTGGCATATTAGCGAACGTCCAACGATTGGAAGATGTAGAGCATAGAAGGATCGGAGAGGCAACGAAGGGTTGCCACTTATTCCCGTCGTAATGGCGGCGGAGAAAAGTTGCCAAGCACGTAGGAAATGCGCCAATAGTGGGTGGGTGGGGTCCAAAAGTGTAAGAATTTTGGGAGGATCTGGGTTTTAGATGACATGACGTCATGTTAAAATACTGCGCACGGAATTGTAATGTTCAATTGTTACGGTTTTCTTTTATTTTTTATTGAGTCACGATTTTGTCATTTCTGAATGTTTTGAAAAAAAAAAAAAAAAAAGAAGCAAGTTTTATTTTTTTATGTCTCCCATTATGTGGACCATTTATATCATTAGGCAAAAAGCAACTTTTTGAACAGTTTTTTGAAATTTTGTATTTGTCCAAATTCGGTTCGAATTACATCAGTATATATGCCGCATATTATCAAGTATTTCAAACAATGGTACTTGTGTATTACCCCATCAACCATATTCGCCAGTCGACTATTTTGGCCAATCACGATATAATAACTAATAAAATATTATTATATAATAACTAATTTTAAAAGAATTGATACAACATAACGAAACAAATAATGAATAATAACTGCATAAAATATTGTGAATGAAACTTCATTAGTTAATGTAATATATAAAATAATAATATGAGTATTATTTATTTGTTTTGTAATTTTATTTTATGGCAAAACTTGCGCCAAAGGATTGGGCGAGCGTTTCAGGTCGACGAGATAATGCACAAGTACCTAAATAAATAACAATAGTGTAAACAAATAGATAGATTAAGCAGTTTTAAGTATCGAGGTGGCTCACTAATTTTTTTTTCTATTTCTTATTATCCTTAGTGTACATTAATGGTTTTGATGGTTTATGCATTGTAAGAACATATTTCATGCATACTATATTTATAAGAATTGCAAGATGCTTAGGTGAAATTAGGAATACAATTTTTTCAGAATTTGCTATTTTCAGTGGAGTGAAAACTTCAAATTGATATACCTAAAAGAATATCAGCTATGCGTTTAAATTTGCTCAGCCTACAGATCATTGCAGTTTGATATATTTTGTTTTCACGAAATTTTTAATTATGTGGAATTTTAATTTGGTATTGTTAAAAAAATACAAGGGAAATGCATGCATAAAACTTTTTTATCCTGTTACAAAATGTTTTGTTTTCACGACCTTTTCGTAGTAAATTCTATTCTAGCCCAAACGAGTATTTATGGCACTGTTTGTATAGGTTGGTGGTTCAACATTGGAGCTGCCAATAAATAAATTCTAACAAGCTAATACTAATAATAGTAATTATAAATAATTGATCCCGTTGAAATTTTTAATATCTTCTCATTTCTGTCCTTTTTTCGAAGTTTTTAACTAGATCCACATTACCATGAATGCACAGTCGGAAAATATCACTTTCTGAAATCTGTATAAGGGATAAACAAACAATTATGGCACTGCTGCTACAAACTGATTCCTTCTTCCAACGGATAATCCTGGCAGAATGCCAGATATTGCATCACGTGACTTCGTTCAATGATGTCACCGAGACGAGAGATATTACATTGTCGCATTTTTCCCAAAACCACCTTCTACAAATCTTTTTCTTGCCCCTCTCCCCCTCATATTCTCCTATGTGCATTCCACCAGAACTGATGTCTTTTCTACCATAAAATCTTTCTTTTTCGAATGTCGTATTCATTCAACATTCTTTTCCATGAAAACTTATTCTTGTGTATCTCAAAGTTCTTATAAAAAATTTACAAATAGATTTGATAGTTACAAAAAGATTTGAAGTCAATAATTATACATATAACTTTACATAATCTATTTTGTGGATTTTTTTGTACAATGCATTTATTCATAAGTCAATCCATTCTGAAATATATCTATTACAATTCGACAAAGTTGGGAACATTTTATTATAATTCTTATCTAATTGCGTTATCCTCGATATTTCTTTAATTCAACTACAATAGATGTCATTTTTGGTGGATGGCATTTTTATATGGGATATTATTGCATGTCTTTTCATGATATAATTCCCTTTCCCTTAAACGGAAGGCATCTGTTAAATCAGATGAATTGCGTTAATGATGATTCTCGAATTGCACATTTTATGAATTATTATTAACCTCTTGCGACCTGGCGTCATCTTGATTTGGTGGACATTTTTTAAAACCTCCCCACAAGCAATAACACGTTAATTAGTTCCGAAATCGACCTGGTCCGATAGAAATAGTTCCAAATATCAGTTTTCAGCCTTTGATTACAGGTTTCATATATTTTATTTAAAAAAATGAAATTGAACAAGGGTCAATACGATATTAAAGTTCTTAAAAAAATGTGTGTCAAACTTTTCAAAAAGTTTTGCTGGTAGTTAAACTTACAAGCATTTTGCATTAAAAACAATGTTAAAATAATCTGTTTAAGTAGGCGAGTACCCAAAATTCTAAAATTTTTACTATTACTTCAATCTTTTCCAAATTTGGCTTAGTGATTTCAAATATAATGAACAATGCTTTTGGGGCAATTTTTTAATTTAAATATAATTGATTTATTTTAAACGGTGTTTTTTTAACTAAAAAAAGGGGTTTACGCTAACGCTTCTAGCATAAAAAGTTTTACATAATTTTTTTACAGATGCTATTTCAATATATATCTGTGCCATGAACCTCTAACATCTGGTGTAAATATACAAGTTTGTTTTTTCAAAAATTCAAAGTGTAAATTAATCGAAAAAAATCTCTTTTTTTTTTTTTTTTGGTTAATTTATGACATTTTTCTTAATAACTTTTTTTTTGTAGTTTGTATGTAACTCTAGAGGGTCATTGCTTGCATTAGTTCAAAACGAAGAATTTAACACATAATTAATGTTTATAGGATGAAAATTCAATGTGGTAGACTTGTTAGCGTAAGCCTCTTTTTTAGTAGAAAAACACCGTTTAAAATAAATTAATTATTTTTTAATAAAAAATGCCTAAATAGCATTATTCATTATATTTGAAATCACTATGCCAAATTTGGAAAAGATTAAACTAATAGTAAAATTTTTAGAATTTTCGGGAATTTAGAGTACTCGCCTACCTTAACTACAAAAAGTGATACGGATTTTTTTGTTGCATTTATAGCACAGAAAATGTGTATTTTTAGAGTTTATGACGTGTTCCTAAACTATAAACATAATTTTTTTAAATAATTCTTTGAAAAAAATACTTTTTTGGCATATATTTGTATGAAAAGTATATTTAGTCGAAGAAAATACGTGTGGATATTTCTCGGGTCTTAGGAGGTTAAAGGTAATTTTACCCTACAAGGTAACTTCAATAACTAAAACTAAAAAAGTGGCAGCTACCCTTTGCGCATGTGTTACTTTCTCAAAAACCTTAATACCTTAGTACTACAACGTCTGACAGGTACTGATAACATATATTTCTACGATCTTATATTTCGTATTTGGTAATTAAAAGTAAAATTCCAATTTGTCAGTTACCTTACTTGTTCGCGGCTAGTGCAATATTTACAGCAGACCCACAGCTAAAGGCTTCTGCACCACTGCATACAAGAAAAAAAGAAATGGCCGGCGAATAAATACGTGACATTAGCGACGGTCGCTCTTTGAAATATGGAACCAGACCAGAAATTGCAGGGCCTGAGCAAGAACTGATTACGGCGGGTTTGCTGATACATTTTTATTTGGAACTTTTTTTTAGTTTTTGAAAAATCGTCAGGAAAACTCATTTTGTGGTTCTGTACAAACAGAGACGTGGTGATGACTAGCTATGTTCTTTTTTTTTGTTGCTGTTGCTTTTGATGTTCAATGTCTTTTTAATCTTGGTTAATGTGTGTGCCTGGCTGTCAAAAATGGTTCGTGTTTTAGGTTTTTATCTGCTAGGAGCAGCTGTTGGTTTTTGATCAACTCTTGTTGTCGTTTTTAATTAATAAAAGTATGGAGCTGACAAATATTTGTTGGATTATTTTGTTGTCAGCTTATTGACATGAAAATAACACAGTTCTGACGGTTCTAAAAAAGTATAAATTGGGACATATTTATTATTTTCTTAACGCGAAATCAACTAACTAGGTGCAGCTATCTATCTTTTTACTGTCCAACGTTGTAAAGTCAATATAAGACGTTAATTACGACACTAAAAATAAGTTATAGAATAATATTAAGCTTTTTTACTTTTTTTCTCTCCAATTTTAGGCTAAGAGTGCAGATAAATAATGTTTTCTAGTATGCAAAACAGAATATCTACATTCTAATTTTCCATAAAGAATCTAACACACAAGGATATTTATTGAAAAACACCCAATCTGTCAATCTGTCAATAGTCTGCCAATTGAAAGAATAACACTAAAAATAAAATAATGAAGCATTGAATTAGTTAGTAAGGTTTAAATTGTCCCAAAATATAACTACAGTACGATAAATGTGCTAACTTTGATACTTTTTTTTTTGGCTAACTTTGTAAATTTTGATAAGTAGAATACAAATTCCTTGTTATGCGACCTTTTTTCCTTTCACGTTTTCAAGCTGTTTTTCAATATGGAGTCTTCCGTAATATTAAATATTATCTATAAATAAAATTACTCCCAAATCTTACGGACCTAAATTAATAAACAATCCGAAAATATCATACTTGCCAAAATAATAGCAAAATGTGACAGATAGAACCCTATTTAATAATAAATTAGCTCAATTGCTTGACCACACGCGCCGTCAGGAAGAGCAAAGCAAAACGGAAGCACATCATTACTTTCAATTTTTGTTTTCCGGTGCCGAAGCCGAAGCTCCAACGGTCGTTATGAACTTAAACCTTGCCACAACAGCTTAAGACGTCTGGAAACGACATTTATTTCAAAGAAAAGTTTTCTTAATTATATTTTGAGATAAACACACATTTAAATATTAAAGGTTGATAAAGAACAAGTAAAATTAATATGATCTTTATATTATTTGCAATTATCATGTTACGTGGAAAAAAAGCTCCAAACATGCATACATTTAATGTTTTTTTAAAGCTAGTTTGCTGTAAATTTAACACTAATTATATAACGAATTTTCATACTTTAAATAAATATTAAAAGCGACAATTTTATGTGGAGTAGATAAACTTTAATGTATAGAGCTGAACCCAATTATATATCCTCTATTGTTACCCGCAAACAAATAAGTTTAGCGAGTTTATTTAATTCAATATCTTGAATTAAATTATGATAAAAGTCATAATTGAAACAAACATATTTGAATTTAATCACTGATAACTACGTTTCTTAATTAATGATGTATTTTTTTTTAAATATTTCAATTAGTATTTTGTGTAAGAATTAAAGTGTCTTTAATTAGTAAAAAAAATAATTTAAGCAAAATATTTACTAACACGAAAATACTTTTAGTTCTCTGCTTACGTCAAATAGTTATAAATGTAGATTAATTTTAAAGTTTTATTAATGTTAGCTACAAAATATTTTAACCATCATATATATTACAAAAACTTTTTGCAAATTTAAATCCGCATGTTTCAAGTGACGTGAACCTTACAAGTTTCATTCCGCGATTTCATTGGTGGTTCCGGTGATTGGTGGGACATAATAAGCTCCTCCCACTAGATTGTTAAGGTGTCACTTGGACATAGAGTACAAAACGCTGTTAAAATATATGATGTCATTCCTGTAGACCCTCAACTGTTGACCCTCAAAATGTGAAGCATGCGCATCATATTTAAAGTAATTAATTATTCTCTTTTTTAGTCGTTTGTATAACGAAAGATTGTGTGGAATCAAAATATAAAGAATTATTCTCAATTGGAAGAATTTAAAAAATTACCATTTTGATTGACAAAGTGCCCTCAATTGTGACAGTTCTACAACGGTTTTGATCGGGTAAAGTGCGTCTTCCTCTTCAACGTAAAGCTTTTGAGAGCTGAGAAATTGAGCCTTAAGTCTTCAGTTCCTGTTGTTGGCTAGGATTTTGAAAATAACTTTGGATTTCCCAAAATACGATTAAGTTATTGTTAAAAGAGATTTTCACGTCAATATTTTTGTTAAATATATTATTTCAATAAATGAATTGCAGAATTAGTTAGCATATTTTATGGTTTCATAAAATAAGTGGTCTTATATCAATTGAAATAGTTATAAGTTAATCGAACGTACAATTTATTTGTTAGATCTATTTTTGATGAACTGCATATAATTTTTTTTAAAAAAAAAAGGGTACTAGTACTGATTTCGAATGTAGTAACACAATTTCCGATACAGTTGCAAATGAAATATATATTTTGGGTGTAAAATACAAGCTTATATGCTTAGTTTTCCAAGAAATATTTATTTAATTCCATAACATGAAAAAAAAACGTGACAAACATGGATTAATTTGGAGTTCTATGTGAAAAAGTTTGAGAATTTGTGCTCACGCACCCTAAAATAGAGCAAATTTAAAAGGTTGAACTATGAATCATCGATTCGAAAAGCTTAAATTGAGATTTTTTGTAATCCTACTAAACTTTATCACATTACAATGTGTTTATACAATATAGTTTCCTTTTTGAATACTAAAAATACTCTCTTCTTTCAATTACTGAATTATTACTTTTATTCAATTCAATAAATTATTTTTTATTTAAAAAAACTACAACGGAGCAAAAAAAAAAGTTGTCTGAAATATATTTTCACTACAGTAGCTTATCTGATTTCCTTATTTAGCAATGTCACGAATTTCTCTTCTATTTCTACTTATTCTCTTCTTCCTCTTTCGTTTTCCTTGTAACTAATTCCTAGAAACTATTAACTTCCAATTAGGTTACTTAATTCACAAATAATTTTATCAGTTTTTGTGCATTCTTTTATGTGTGACTGCTTTTTATCATTAATGACTTATTTGAGAATAGATTTAATGAATGGAATGTTATATGGTTGAAAAAATATTTAAAAAAATAAAGGATTAAAAAATTTAGGAATCATATTTATTTTATTTAAGGGGACATGGTACCCAAAACATTATTTCTAGAAATAATAACATAAATTTGTAAATTATAGTGGTTTTATATAATGTTCATTTCAAACAAAAATTTTGTTAGCAATGAAAACAAGTATTTACTAGTAGTTTTTCATTTATTTGAAAAAGTCAGAATTTTGAACTTTTTTTAGAAACGCTACTCCTCTTTCAATTTCGAGAATAACTTCACCAAACTTTTATAATTTGTTTTTAGTACTAGTTGTTAAAGAACTATGCATGGATTTTAAAATGTGAGCTATACAGTTAAAAAGTAAAATTCATTTATACTGAAAATGACAAAAAAATACAAAATAATGAGTTCAACATTTAAAAAAAAAACCTATACATAGTAGACCTTATTCCATGCACAGTGTTGTGCTCCATGTTTGCAAGAACATAGGTTAGAAGTTTCAAAATTCTAACTTAACTAGCAAATAAACCTTTGAGATTTATTAAACACAAGATAAAGATTGAAAAACGCGAAACCGAGAAAAAAGGTTGAAAGCAGACGAAATACGTATACAAACTTATAGGAATGACTCCAGAAAATATTTAATAACTTTTTTTCTACAGAAGATATCATTATGAAACTTTCAGTAGATGTTAAGAATGGTATTGTAAATAATTAGAAGTAAAAACAGAAAAATCGATATTTTGACTAATTTTTGGGTACCGCGTCCCTTAAAATTAGTGTTATCTGCAGTAACAGTAGTTGTAAATGTTTTAATTTTTACGTAATATTTCTCTTTAATATATAAAGCAAAATGTTATAAGAATTGACAGTATTCCTTGACAGTGTAACAACACAAGAAAATATATTTGCGCTAAGTTTAGTATAAGAACGTAACTAAAATACACCATTAAAACGATTTTTAGTTGATTCGCACAATTCTGATCTCTAAGTATTTGTTATTAAACTTGTGTATTTTGTGATGTAGTCTTCAAATGTCAATAAAATTTCATTCTGAATGCCGAGTTCTCTCTACTCCCAAGTTCTCCCTAAATGTTATAAGAAATGACAATAGTCCTTGACAGCGTAACAACACAATGAAATATATTTGCACTCCAAGTTTAGTATAAGAACGTATCTAAAATACACCATTTAACCCTCTAATGCATACTGTTACCGTTAGGTAACAAGTAACATAATCCACTTTATTCTATTAAATTAGAGCTCCTCCTAGACAAATCTGTTTTTTTTTTTCATCTATTACATTTCATTTTAAAGTTTTAGTTACTAATAATCCTCATAGATGACGGTTGTAAAAGTGTATTCAAAATTAAAGAGTGAGGTTATTAACTTTTGTGAAATTACGCTTTTGGGAGTATTCAAAGAATAATAATATTAGTACTAAATACTAATAAATTGCTTTGAAAAATTAATCATAGTTAAAAAGGGTTATTTTGAAAATTTCTAGTAGTTTTCTAGTTATTATTATCAAAATTGGAATTTTGCAGTTGGTTTTGTTCATGAGGAAAAAATTTTAAAACTTGAAATTATTTAAATTCTAATGCAGTTAAATTTTTTTTAGTATTTTTCCCATAATGTGTGAGTATTAAAGATACACATATATATTTTTGGATGAAAATAAAAATTCATGAATTAGACGAGGGTTAAAAGATTTTAAGTTGATTCACACAATTTTGATCTCTGTTTGTTATTTAACATGAGTATTTTGTTAGGTAGTCTTCAAATACCAATAAAATTTCATTCTAAATGCCAAGTTCTCACTACACAATTCTACGGATATTAACCAATTCCTTTCTAACCGATCACCCACAATTTGTGATATATCGCATGCACACACTTAGCAATTCATTTTGTATACATAATTTTTTATTTTGGGGAAAGATCATTTTTTATAAAGTACCTGATTTCGTAGGGCCAGGATAGCCTGGTTTGTAAGGTCTTGGACTGTCATCCCTAAGGTTGCGAGTTCGAGCTCCGATGCCCTCCGAAAACCCCCGTGTACTCTAATTGTGACTGGTTCACATTAAATTCCGTCGTGGTCACAAAGTCCTACAAGTTCCCATTCCAAATCAATACCTCTTGGGGTGACAAGTCAATTCTGGGGATCCTCTAGTTGGCCTCTGTCTCTAAAAAATAGATGGTCCCGCTTACGTGTGTGTTGTGTAGGTCTTACTTGACGAAGGTTGATTAGCGGGTCTCTGACCAAGCACACAAACCTGACTATATATGTCTACCAACCTACCTGATTTCGTGATTTAAATTTAAACTTTTTATTTCAGCTCCTCCGAAATGGGTGAAAGAACCGCAGGACGCTTCTGTTGGCTTGGAAGGAAGAGTCAGCTTAGACTGCGAAGTTAGGGGTCATCCTAAACCACGAATAACATGGACCAAGTTAGAAGGTAAGAAAAGGCGAATTTACGCTTTTTATTTTTAATTTTAATTACAACGTTAAGCATATACTCTAAGAGGGGGGAAGGTATTGAAGGAGAAAACATAAGGACTTAAATAGATGAATTGGAATTTATTGTCGGTTATAGGACATTATAATGAACTTTTTTTTATAACTTTACTATCGGTTATGGGATAGTGAACTTTTTTTTACATAATATTTATATATTTTGGTATAACTATCTCAAATCATAAATAAATGAAAATTGTTGCAAATTAGATGGTTGTTAATAGAAAAAAATCAATTATCATTTTTAAAACATTTTTTCTTTAACACCAATAGTAGAATATATAGTTTTAATAACTATTATATTAATAAAAATTACTCAAACATTAAAATTACAAAAACAATTGCAATTATATTCAATGGCCATTCTCATTCAACAAACAATGTTCTAAACAGTAATTAATCAAATCATATTCAACCTTAATATCAAATCTCTACTTGAGTCACAAAAGTACCCATCTCCTAGTATTCAGTAAATCATTTCTGTTATAGACATTGATGCTTTTTCTATCAAACTATTGAAATGTGACATAAATGCCCTTCCCGTGATTGTTCTTGTAAAGTACAATATTATCGTGCATGGAGAAAGAGCTCTCAAAGCTCTCTAGCCCAAAAGTGCATTTCTATAGACAAGCTCTCGTTTTTTGTGAGCTTCCATCAAGCCTCCTTATAAGCACGAAAAGGCGATATAGAGTGGGAAACACTAAATGCAGATGGGACTGAGATTCGACACGCAAAGGGATTCTTATCTCGGCACGGAGATGTTTTTCTTTTATGTGGAATGGCAACAGCTAGCAGGGTTTCTTTGGCACATACAAAGAAGGTTTCTATCACCGGTGGACTTTTTGTTACATTAATTACAAAGGGGTGTTTTAATTAGAGGGTGGGATAAATGTAATGTAGGTTTTGTTTGAAAGTATTTCGAAGGATATTTTTGTTGCTTTTGCTTAGTCTTTTTAATGTGCATATCAATTTGGCACGCTATAATAAGTTAGAGTATGTTAAGGTGATGTAGTTTACATTGATTTATTTTAAATCACGGGCATGTTTCGCGTTTTGAGTGGCAATGATTCTGGGGCGCAACTAGAAAAAAATCCTGGGGGGGGGTGTTTCAAAATTTTATATTATTTTTCAATTAAAATTATTTTTTTATTAAAAGTATTTGTAATTAAAATTATTTTTAATTGCAGCAAGTTTTAATTTAAATTACTTTTAATGAAAATTAGTTTTAATTAAAGTTAGTTTTAATTAGAATTTATTACTAATTACTGTTTATAAACATGAATTATTTTTCATTTTACATAATTCATATTTGTGTTATTTAATAGATAATTAATGTTTTATTTTTTAAACACAAATTAAGTGTAATGAATAAGAAAATTAATTCTCTTATGTTTTTTTTTAATTAACTAATAAAATAATTTAAATCACCGGATTTGCTGTACAGAAAGGGGCTTGTTTCACACAAAGTATACTTAAAACCAAACAACCAATGGAACCGCAGTTCGAAGGGCGAAACCAATGAGCTTGTTTCAAGTAGAACAAAAAGAAAACAAAACAACCAATAAAATCGTAGTATGAAGATCGTGACATCGTAAGGAATATTCCCAACGACAAGCTTCTAATATTAAATTTTATTATAAAAGGAGGGTAGTGTAAAGATAACCGGCCAACGTCCAGGTCCAAGCTTTCTTTGATTTCGGGAATTGGCTGACCAGATCGCGAAGTGGCATGAGACGGTCAGCCAAATTTGGAAGAAAAAATTATTGGCACGTATTTTTGGCTCCGTATAAGCATTAAAATTTACTAGCTGCGGTGTGATGTGGCAATTTGGGACAAAGTAATTTTTTTTACATTTTAATTAAAAATCTTGTCTATTTTTAATATATTTTTAAATTAGGGTATTTATACTTTTAAATTAAAAAAGAAAACAAAAGGGGCAATATTAGCAAATTAACTTTTTAATAAAACAAAACAATCGGGCATTCTTTAAATAAGCACAATCACGTTTTGGCAGATAACTAAGAAATTGGATATTACATATTTAAAGTTTAAGCTGAACAAAAACAAATGATTTAATATTTCAAACTTGAACAAAGCTAATTCATATTTGTAAATAAACTTTCGACGTCATAGATGCGAATCTCCGATGCGAAATAATTAAAAAATTGTATGCATTTATGCCGCTGTATAAAAATACCAATTAATTATTATAAAAATTATTATAAAATGTGCTTCAAATATAAAACCCATTGAAATCTAATGAAAACAGAACTGAACGGCCATAAAAACAATAAAAAGACAAAAAATAGCGCCCAAGCTTAATTACAAACATACTCATCTTCAGATACTTTAGAGAAGAAATTAAACTTACCAATATTTTGCTCTCTTATGACATCTATTCAATCTTGATCTTAAGATTAGAGTACGATAAAAAGACACGCAAAAAACTCCTAACTTGTAATTCATTGATAAATAAAAAAAAACCTAGTCACTTAAAAAGAAAAAGATCTTAAACTGGCCAAGAATAACTTAAAATAGACACACAATCGTTTTGCACTTAACGCAACCAATATAAGAATAATCCTTTAATTAAGAAGTCAAATGAACTTTTTTTATTTGAAAAAATGCCGAGTTCCACGTCACTACCAGATGGTAGATACCAACTCCCGACTTCATGGCAATCCCGGGTTGTACGTTGAATGTCGTCGGGACTACCAGGCGGCTAAAGTAGTCTGCTATTACTACATACGAATTAAAAGAAGAAGAAAGAAAAGTGGAGAATTATTTGACGTATTACGAATAAAACCGAACAAAATGCACTTTCAATAGCGATTTCAAAAAATAAATCTTTCATATTTTATATTTATTATGTTTTCTTTAATACTTATTTCCTGTCTGAGTCGGCATAGAGGCTCCACACCCGCTCCACGACATAGCTTTTCATCAAAAATTGCTTCTGTTTTATCTTTTTCTTTCTTTGTGTTATTGTTAGAACAACATTTATAAACATATTTGTTTGGTTTTACTCAGATTTTTTTATAAGTAAATGCAACGTGGTGCAAAAAAAAAAGTATTAGGACGAAGACTTTCGATTTTAATAGTCAAATATATATTTTTTTAGGGCACTAGCGCTTTTTTTCTAATCCCTCTCCCCCTCAACATTAAAGGTATAAGAATTTTTTGTTTTAGTTTTCGTTTTTAATCATCGTCGCTAGAGCTACACGAGGGCTATTGGCGATGGGCTTCGTAATTTTTAACCACAGTCAAGTGACGAGCCGACATCTGAATAGGCACCCAACGTAACCATTAAGGGCGACAACGTACTCAGCTTCGGAATTTCTAGGATATTTAACGCGCACTTCCTCTACACGGGGTATTCTTCGTCGGACATTTTTAGCTACACTGGCCGTTTATCGGTCGGCAGTTATTTTGACGATGCCCGGACCCGAACCTGGGACCTATCACAACATGCAAGGCGAACGCCTACTGGGCCCCAACTCGGATTTCGCAAATGCGAAGTGTTCTTTTTCTATGAAATTTTTTTCTTGTTAACAAAATAAATTGTGACTATAATGCGGGTTCTGGGGAAGGAGGGAGAGAGGTTATGACCCTAGCCCAAGATTTTTTGAATGCACAATAATAGAGCAACTCATAAAAAGTGACAAAAAATTAATAAATTTGGCAAGACATGTCATTTTATCAGAGCTTGCGCTTTTTTTCACCCCCCCCCCCTCCTCACATTAGAGAAGAGTTTCCGTTGGAAATATTTTGTTTTACACAGATTTATACTTCCCGCCACCCATATTTGAAACACTTTGGGGATGGAAAACCGAAAACGGTTTTTTTGCCCTCGGTTTTGACCAAAAAACCGGTTTTTCATAAGGCCAGTCTTAAGGTTCAGTATAACCGAAAAACCGGTTTTTGAAACATCGGTTTTTTTTTTTTTGAAAAGCCGCCATCCCTACAGTTTCTTATTTTGTTGGCGGCGAGCGAAATAGTGAAATAGTGTTTCTCTATGGAATTTTTTTTCACCACTTTCGATTTTTTTATTGTTAACAAAATAAAATTTGACTATAATATGGGTTCTGGGGGGGGTTCTGACCCTAGAAACCCCCCCGTGGTTGCGCGCCTGCAATGATTCCACTGGAACGAAAACAAAGTCGAAATTGGTTATTCAATGTTAAGAGGAGCATACCGTGCCATGCCACCAATCTGAGAAACAAACAATGAAATCCAGGAATGAAAGCAGGAAGTATTTACGTCACGTGGAAACAAGCCAATATATACATACAGACGAAAACCTTAAAATTTTTGCGAATTACCATCCTGTTTTTTTCCTCGATTTCCTTCCACAGCTTCTTCTAGCTCTATGTGCTTTCGGTTCGAGTGTATTTCTTTTTAGTTTATGCATAGTTTTTTTCAGCAATTTAAATGCTATTAACATTTTGATCATGTAAATAATATCTAAAATACAGTTATTATGATTGAATTTCGATTTAACTTTGGAAGTCTTGATTCTTATTCTTTAGGTTGAGAGCATCTTTGTTGCATGTTGTAGAATACACGAACGATATAATTATTTGATCCAAACATTAATACATATTTTCTTTCATTGACACAATCAAACTTTTTTGAGAAGGAAGGTAAATGTAAGGAAACGTGTTAGCTCAATTCAAAAAGTCGTGAAAACCAACTGAAAGATTCCAATGCAAAATTTAATATTCTTAATACATTTTCCAGTCATATAAAAATATCAAGTTCATGAAAATCTGAAATATCTCGCAAAAAGCCAAAAACGCAAAAAAGAGCATTTTCTTGTCATCATCATCTTTCACTTCCGTAAAAAAAATATTTCCACCAAAAATCGCTCTTTTGCTTATTTTTCATTCACTACTTTCTTCCCGGCCACCCAGAATAAGTGATATATCGCATACACACACTTAGCAACTGACGCAGACGTATAGCTAGAAAGGACGAGCTATTTTCTGATTTGCAGGAAAAACCGTATCCTCCTAAACCACAACTTTCCTTCTATTGCAAGACTACGAATTTTTCTTATTTTTCTGGTCCCTATACGCTACAAAAGTAGTAAGCTTCGTTTAGAAAAGAGTTGTCCTATGTTTTGGTTATTTTATCTTATATCTCGTTTGTTCTATCAAGAGAGGAAGTGCCAGATCGAAAATATTGGAGTATGATAGCTATTATCTAGGATAGTAAAAGTAATATTAGTTTTAACTATTGAAAAATGTGTTCATATTCTTCGGTTCTTTTAAAAGAAAGAAAAATTATTTTTTATATAAGGATTCAAATAAACATTTGAAGAAAAGTATATATCAAATGTTTCTGCAAAATATTGCCTTTTGAAATTAAAAAAAAAAAAAAAACAGAATTTGTGTATTCATTCGAAATCAGTCATTTTGGGAATTGTCCAGTATCTAAAATCTTTGTCGATTTCATGAAATTACCAAAACTATTAGTTAAAACTTTTAAAACAAAACGTTCGAGGCAAATGCAAACTTAGTTTCCAACTAGTATTTTATAATTAGCATTTTCCTTCCACCTTGTAGATTCTTACATTTCCTTCCACTTATTCTGCTCGCGCCATGGTTTCTGTTGCCATGGTTCCAGTTTAAAATGTTAATCATTCAAAGTAAAGTTTTTATCATTCAAAGATTAACTTAAATGCATGTATTGTGATGAATATCTTTAAAAGTATCCTTCTATCAATGCATGATTTGAACATCAGAATACTATGCACTAACTAAGCATTTATTTTACTTAATTGAAGGAAACAAAAAGTGCACTTTATTCCGCAGGTAGAGTATAACGGGATTTTCTGAGATTAAATACCTTATTTTCATTCCTCTACCACTTACGACGTGAAACAAGCAAATTGCATCACAAAATGTATCAGGGGACAAATTCACTGCAGGATCATTTCCACCGACGCCTTTTTTCTCTGAAAATTTTAGTAAAAAGAGAAGTGTGTATGGAAAAAAATTGCGTTGTGATGCTAACTTTAGCTTTGACCCCATTTTACATAGACCGATTCAATTGAAGAAAACAGTTGGTAGGTAGGTTGATACATGTATTTTCCGGTTTGTGTACCTGATCAGAGCCCCGCTTATAAACCTTCTTTAAGTAAGACAGACAAAGATAGAATTTCTACAGACACACAGAGAGAGAAAGTACTCCCAGGGAGTACGCGGGAATCGAACCCGCACCCGGTACAGTGACGACTGTTAGCGTAATGGGATGTGATAAAACCTACTAGACAACGCGGGCCACATAAAGGAAAACAGTTCACTTCAAACAATCGTTAGGAAGCTGGCCTTTGGAGCTGCTGGGGCGAATCCCGGTCAGGCATGGATGTTTGTGACCGTCAATAAATGTTGTTATTTGTCTATGTGTTATTCCTTTCTATGTGACTGTAGAAATTCCTTCTGTGTCTGTCCCACTTGACGAAAACTTATAAGCGGTTCTCTGAACAAGCACACAAGCTGGAATATATATGTACCTTCCATACCATACCATGCTTCAAATACCTAACGTGAGGTTTGGACTAGGTTACTATTTTCTTAACATCTCCAGCGTCATCTACCCTTTTCCTGATTTATGCCGCGAACTTCTAACCATCGGTCTTCATTTTGGTGACGATGGATTGTCCGCGGATAATAATTCTTTGGGTGAATTATGGCCTGGAATGGACTGCCCTTGATTGGTGGTAGCGGGCTGTAGCCGACACCCTAGGACGAAAATTGATATGTGGGAATTAGAGTTTTTTTTTCATTTTGAGCGAGAATTTATCAAAATTATATTAAGCTCCATTGTGATGTGTTGTCGAGTTTTTTTATTATTGGTGAGAGATGTAAAGTAGATTATATATTTAGCAGATTTACCTATCTAATTTAGAAATTGGTGTTAAATTATCGATGGATAGCAGAGTTGTGGAATTTTTTTTACATACGTATGGCTTGGTTTTCACTCGCTTGGAAGTATAGCATATGTGTTCACCTATTTCGGATGCGAAATTTGTAATATAGTATTTATTATTGGAATGAACTGTAGAATTATCGAATGATAGCAAAGCTGTGGAATTTTTGACATATGGCTTGATTTTCCCTCAGTTACATGTGTTCACCTATTTCGGATGCGAAATTTGTATTATAGTACTTATTATTGGAATGAACTGTAGTCGTAACTAGACATAAGAAATCCTGGCTATAAGAAGCTTTTGTATCGTTATAATAAAGACATTCATAGGTCTTAGCTGAGTTTATGTGCTTCAAAACCGGTGCTCCGATTAGGCTCTGTTCCCACGTGATTTAATTCACCAATCGAGGCTCGAGAACTAATTGAAGACGTTATGTGCAAAACAAGTTAAATCACTTTTTTGGAAAAAATGAGTTGGTTATCTTTTCATACAGATTATATACGTATTAATGATTATGAGTGATTATAATCGTATGTATATATACATATAAATACGATTTAACTTTTTTTGTGCAAATCAAAATGTTGGTGGATCCCTTCCTACAATACCTGTATGAAAAGCTAACTGTGAGATCGTCTGAAAATATTTATTTATTTCTAGCACGAACAATTAAAATATATTTTATATCGTTTGGCGAAAACGGTTGCCATGGAGACTATGTGTTTATTTCTTCGAAGAAGTGACATTCCATGAAAGAATTTTGTGTGAGAAGCTGCTTTTTATTTACTTTAAAAATATTTTATGCTTGGTGAACCTGTGGTTCAAGTGTTAAAATTAGTAAAATTAGTTTATAAAGCGACGTTGTATAAGTAGGCAGTAATAAAAGTTATTTTTGTTAAGTGAGGACTGAAATTCTATTGAGAACTCTTCACATCTGGCGTCCGCGACAGGATCTGGTAAGCGAATTCAAAATTTCTTCTTTCAGTGCGGAAATAGTAGTTTTAGATGGTAAGGACCCGATAATCTCTTGGCACAAGTACAATAAATCTTCTTTTTTAAAGCTTTTAACTGCTTGAAACATTTTGAATTCGCTTACCAGGTCCTGTCGCGGACGCCAGATGTGAAAAAAGTAAAACCTCGAAGATAAATGTGGGGGACATTGTGCTCATAAAAAGTGACAACACCAATCGCATCGACTGGCCTCTGGGAAAAGTAACAGAAGTTCTACCTGGAAAAGATGGAGTTTGTCGGCTCTTCAAACTCAAAACGTCGCGTGGAGAGATTCTTCGTCCCATTCAGCGCGTCTTCAGTTTGGAAATTTCTTCGAGCGATTCATCATTTCCACTGGATGAAGAAGCGTTACGTACGAAAATAGTCTCTACCAAGAAAGCTGACCTGAAGTGCTCCAGCAAGGACAAGAAAAGTTGGACTGTAAAAATCCCTAAGAGACTAGATCTTTAGTGTGAAGTTGAGTCGTGGAGCTTCCACTACTCAAGGTGGGAGGATGTGAAGAGTTCTCAATAGAATTTCAGTCCTCACTTAACAAAAATAACTTTTATTACTGCCTACTTATACAACGTCGCTTTATAAACTAATTTTACTAATTTTAACACTTGAACCACAGGTTCACCAAGCATAAAATATTTTTAAAGTAAATAAAAAGCAGCTTCTCACACAAAATTCTTTCATGGAATGTCACTTCTTCGAAAAAATAAACACATAGTCTCCATGGCAACCGTTTTCGCCAAAAGATATAAAATATATTTTAATTGTTCGTGCTAGAAATAAATAAATATTTTCAGACGATCTCACATCCTCCCACCTTGAGTAGCGGAAGCTCCACGACTCAACTTCACACTAAAGATCTAGTCTCTTAGGGATTTTTACAGTCCAACTTTTCTTGTCCTTGCTGGAGCACTTCAGATCAGCTTTCTTGGTAGAGACTATTTTCGTACGTAACGCTTCTTCATCCAGTGGAAATGATGAATCGCTCGAAGAAATTTCCAAACTGAAGACGCGCTGAATGGGACGAAGAATCTCTCCACGCGACGTTTTGAGTTTGAAGAGCCGACAAACTCCATCTTTTCCAGGTAGAACTTCTGTTACTTTTCCCAGAGGCCAGTCGATGCGATTGGTGTTGTCACTTTTTATGAGCACAATGTCCCCCACATTTATCTTCGAGGTTTTACTTTTTTCACATCTGGCGTCCGCGACAGGACCTGGTAAGCGAATTCAAAATGTTTCAAGCAGTTAAAGGCTTTAAAAAAGAAGATTTATTGTACTTGTGCCAAGAGATTATCGGGTCCTTACCATCTAAAACTACGATTTTCGCACTGAAAGAAGAAATTTTGAACAGTGATGAATACAAATCAGATCCGGATTTTATTACTTCTGTGTTCGAAACAGCTGTTGCTGAAAGACAGCAAAGAGAAGAAAAAAAACGCCAAGACGAGGAGGAGAAAAAGCGCCAAGACGAAGAAAACAAGAATGAGAAAAAGCGTCAAGACGAAGAAGAGAAAAGGCTTCAAGACGAAGAACGTCAAAGGCAAGACCAAGAACGTCAAAGGCAACATGAATTAGAATTGGCCAGGATAAATGCCCGAAGAGCGTTGGATGCTCCCGAGGAAACTGCAGAGTTAACAGGTAACGTCAAAAAGAAATTCAATTTGCCTAAATTAGAATTACGACAATTTTCTGGAGATTTAAAAGACTGGCTGCCATTCTGGAGTCAATTCGAACATGTACATAATGATTTAGATATTGCACCAGAGAATAAGTTTCAATACTTGATACAGTGTACTGTTAGTAAGTCGCGAGCTCGGGAGGTGGTTGAAAGTTTTCCGCCAACCGGTGCCAACTACGAAAAAGCCATCGAATCTTTAAAATCTCGTTACGGTCGAAATGATTTACTAATTGAATTTTATGTTCGCGAACTGTTAAATCTGGTCATCCAAAATGCTGCGCGAAGTTCTCCCATAAATCTATGCGCACTTTACGATAATTTAGAATCCCAGATTCGTGCACTAGAGACTCTTGGCGTAACAACGGACAAAAGCGCTGCTCTTCTTCACCCGTTAGTTGAGTCATGTTTGCCTGAAGATATACTTAGAGCATGGCAAAGACAAAGAGGTCCAGATTTCAACCACAATGGTGATCCACAAGAAAGGCTTAATGGTTTGCTAAAATTCCTAAAATCTGAAGTGGAATCCTAGGAAAGGATTTGTTTAGCGATGCAAGGTTTTGGCTTGAACCAGAAGAAAGAAAACAATTGCTTCAAAGGTAAAAAATTTGATCAGAGGGTAAAAAAGAATAACACGCCAACAGCTTCCGGACTTTTCACGACTTCTCATACTCAGGAAACGAAAAAGATGTGTGTTTTCTGTGATAAAGCTCATTCGAGTGCAGACTGTTTTTCCGCACAAAAGATGAGTTTATCGGAAAAACAAAGAATTCTAAGGGAAAAGAATTGTTGTTTTGCCTGCCTGGCACCTGGTCACCCTGTCCGAAGATGTCGAGCATTTCTGAGGTGTTGTATTTGTGGGAAAAAACATGTACCCTTGATGTGTGAAACAAATGAAGCAAGAAAAATTGAAGAAAAGAAGACAGACGAAAATGAAGTCGTTGACGAAGTTAACATGGCAAACATAAGTACCGGTCCTAGAGTGTTCTTACAAACTCTGAAATGCAAGCTTATTTCAGATAAAAAGGAAGTTGTCGTGCGAATAGTTCTGGACACCGGCTCTCAAAATTCTTATATTGTGAAAAATCTCGCCGAAGACATGGGATACACACCAGTGAAGAAAGAGACTCTGATACACTCTCTCTTTGGCGGAGTTAAAACCGGAGAATTTGCTCATACAGGCTACAGAATCAGGTTGAGAAATATGAAGAACAACTTCACGTGCAACTTTGAAGCATTAGATCAAGCTACAATCTGCAATGATATCTCACCTGTGAATTCGGGTCCATGGATAAAAGAGCTTCAGAATATGGATATATCTTTAAGTGATGTTGGAGAAAAGCCACAACCCGTACAAGTTCTTATAGGGGCTGACATTTTTGGAAAGATTTTGACCGGCCAACGAAGAGTCTTGTCAAGCGGATTGGTAGCCATTGAGACTTTACTTGGTTGGACTCTCTTAGGAAAAGTTCGTGAAAATGAAGCAACCTCAAGCAATGCTATGCTGGTGACATCACTTTTCGTCAAGGAGTTTGACATTTCAGACTATTGGAAACTCGATTCCATTGGGATCCAGGATCCTATTGAAAAGCTTTCTAAGAGAGAGCAAGAAGATTTGACTAAAGAACAATTCCTTCAAACTGTTAGGTACAATGAAGATAATCGTTATGAAGTTCACTTGCCTTGGTTGGATAACAGTGTGCCATTAGCTGACAATCTTGAACAGGCTAAGAGAAGATTAGAAACTACGACCAAAAAGCTGTTTCAAGAAAATTTATATGACAGCTATGAGCAAATATTTTCCGATTGGCTTCAAAATGGGATTATCGAAGAAGTACCAGTTGAAGAAATGTCTTTGTCTGCTAATTATCTACCGCATAGACCTGTCATCAAGGCTAGTAAGACTACTCCTATACGACCGGTTTTTGATGCCTCTGCTCGAGTCAAGGGATATCCTTCACTAAATGACTCTTTACATAGTGGTCCGAACTTGATTGAGCTCATACCTGATATTTTATTACGGTTTAGAGAGAAAAAGATTGGTGTGATTGCAGATATAAAGAAGGCTTTTCTGCAAATCAGTCTTAGTAGAGAAGACAGAGATTACTTGAGATTTCTATGGTGGACTGATAAATCTTGTGAAAATTATAAGTTTTTCCGCCATGCCAGAGTAGTTTTTGGTGTCCGCAGCAGTCCGTTCCTATTAGGAGCTGTATTGAAGTATCACATTGAACAGAATGTCGCCGTTGACCCTTTCGTTACTCAGTGTCTTTTGAAGAGCTTTTATGTGGATAATCTTGTAACTAGCGTCCATAATGAAGCAGAGCTGAAGCGATTGATAAATGTTTCTAATGATCTACTGAAGACAGGTGGTTTCATACTAAGAGATTGGGAGTATTCAACTGCAGAAACCGGAGCCTCTAATAAAACGGAATTGTTAGGTCTTCAATGGGATAAAACTGAAGACAGTTTATCGCTGAGCGTCAGCTGGTTGGAAAAAGTAAATGTTGATAACGTCACTAAACGTACTATGTTGTCGGTAGCTCACAAAGTGTTGGACCCATTCGGATTCGCTTCTCCAGTAATGCTCTGCCCCAAGCTCATGCTTCAAAAAGCCTGGAAATTATCCTTAGGATGGGACGACGAAATAACCGGAACCCTTCGAGAAGAGTTTATACTTTGGTTTGAAGATCTTAAAGAATTGGAGAAAGTTATCATTCCCCGCTGGATAAACGTTACTTCGGAAGATCTCGGAAGCTTCTCCATTCATACCTTTTGCGACGCAAGCAAGGACGCTTATGCCGCCGTAGTTTATCTTGTACAAGAAGATTGCAAAAAAGTGCATTTTTTAACCTCGAGATCCCGTATATCCCCTTCAAAAGTCGCAACAATACCTAGATTGGAGCTTCTTGCGGCACTGATTGGAGCAAGGTTAACGAAATCTGTGTTAGATGCCTTTGGCTGGACCGACGTTAAATGTTTCTATTGGAGTGATTCTACAACTGTTCTTACCTGGATCACGAAGCAAGAAAATTGGTCAATTTTCGTGAATAATCGGGTTCAGGAGATTCGTAGGATCACTGTAGCTTCTTCATGGCGTCATATATCTGGAGTTGAAAACCCTGCAGACTTGCCCTCCCGAGGATGTAAAGCAAGTGCTTTAGTGAAAAGTAGATGGTGGGAGGGGCCAAGATGGTTAGGCTCTTATGAAGACAAAGAAGCGCACATTGATTTTGAGCTTGATGAAGAGGAAATACTAAAGGAAAAGAAGAAAAGCTCTGTTCCGGCCTTGGTTTCCATTAAGCAGAATTCGTCTACCGGATGGTTTTATGAGCGTTTCTCGAAATACCAATCGATTGTAAAATTAGTGGGTTGGATTTTGAGATTTGTTACAAACTGTCAACGCAATGTTCAGCACAGGAAGAAAGGATCTCTGGACACCGAAGAATATAGAGAAGCTGAGAAAAAAGTGATAAAGTTGATCCAAGCAGAATCTCTTGTTAACGAACATGACGAAAAGCTCAAAACGCTGAGTGCGTATAAGGATGCTGACGGCATAATACGGCTGAAAACGAAAATTGTTCTGATGGAAGATACAGAGGAATTTAGAGAACCAGCTATTCTCCCATCCAATCACGAAGTTGTCAAGAGGTTAATACTTTCCCATCACATCGAAAATAGTCATGCCGGAACTCAAATTCTTCTGAATATCTTGAGAGAGCATTTTTGGATATTGAATGGAAGAAAAACTGTGAAATCAGCTATCTCAAGATGTATCCCGTGCAAAAGATTTTCCTCTAAAGGTTGTGAAGCTGTATCTGCTCCGTTGCACGAAGATCGAGTACGTCAAGCCAATGCGTTCGAGATTTGTGGAACTGATTTAGCGGGCCCTCTATTTCTGAAGGACGGAAAGAAGGCTTGGGTGTGTATCTTTACGTGCGCCGTGTATAGAGCAGTTCACTTAGAGCTTGTGACATCACTTTCAACCGAAAGCTTTATGTTAGCTCTAAGAAGATTTATAGCCCGGAGAGGCAGGTGTGAAACAATATATTGTGATAATGGAACTAATTTTGTCGGGGCTTCCAACTTGCTTAAAAATTTAGATTGGAACCGCATCTGCAGTGATAATGTTCTTCATCCAATCAAATGGAAGTTTAATCCCCCTTCTTCACCCTGGTGGGGAGGATGGTGGGAGCGGCTCATCAGTGTGCTTAAAGGTCTTTTGCGAAGAATACTAGGAAGAACAAGTCTAACACATGAAGAATTAATAACTGTTCTTTGTGATTGCGAATCTGTAATAAACTCTCGCCCCTTAACCTACATAGACGAATGTGACTCAGAACTTGTCCCTCTTACACCTGCCATGTTTCTTCAGGATATCAAGCTTTCGGGGGTTCCTGACTGTGATACTGCTGATCATAAAAGTCTCAACAAGCGCGTCAAGTACAGAGTAGCTTTGCAGGAAAACCTTCGAAAAAGGTTTCGGTCTGAATATCTTGGATCATTGATACGCAGGTGTGAAAAAAGTAAAACCTCGAAGATAAATGTGGGGGACATTGTGCTCATAAAAAGTGACAACACCAATCGCATCGACTGGCCTCTGGGAAAAGTAACAGAAGTTCTACCTGGAAAAGATGGAGTTTGTCGGCTCTTCAAACTCAAAACGTCGCGTGGAGAGATTCTTCGTCCCATTCAGCGCGTCTTCAGTTTGGAAATTTCTTCGAGCGATTCATCATTTCCACTGGATGAAGAAGCGTTACGTACGAAAATAGTCTCTACCAAGAAAGCTGATCTGAAGTGCTCCAGCAAGGACAAGAAAAGTTGGACTGTAAAAATCCCTAAGAGACTAGATCTTTAGTGTGAAGTTGAGTCGTGGAGCTTCCGCTACTCAAGGTGGGAGGATGTGAGATCGTCTGAAAATATTTATTTATTTCTAGCACGAACAATTAAAATATATTTTATATCTTTTGGCGAAAACGGTTGCCATGGAGACTATGTGTTTATTTTTTCGAAGAAGTGACATTCCATGAAAGAATTTTGTGTGAGAAGCTGCTTTTTATTTACTTTAAAAATATTTTATGCTTGGTGAACCTGTGGTTCAAGTGTTAAAATTAGTAAAATTAGTTTATAAAACGACGTTGTATAAGTAGGCAGTAATAAAAGTTATTTTTGTTAAGTGAGGACTGAAATTCTATTGAGAACTCTTCACATCAACCAACTCAATTTTTCCAAAAGGGATTTAACTTGTTTTGCACTTGAACTCTTCAATTTATTTTCATTCAGAATTGTTGTTACCCCTCAAAACTTAAAGCAAGCTCATAACAAATATTTTTCTATTAGTTATGTATAAATTAACAAAAAAAAGGCTTTGCCAATTTTTTTTTACTATAACTTCACTATTTAAACAATAAATACATCTATCAATTGAAAAGTCAATGCTTTTATACAATGTAAAACAGCATAATACCATTTGTTAAGGAGATTAAAGAAAATAATGGTCAATTTTCAAACTCCCCACAAATAATCATTACTTAATTTGTCTTTCTGTTACACTTTACAGAGGAAGATTCCACCATGCTGAAATCGGGAGGAAGATACCACATAGGCGAGAACGGATCTCTCATCATAACCGATGTAAAACCAGAGGATGCCGGCAGATACGAATGCAAAGCTTCCAACGATATAGGGAACGGGCTAAGCAAAGCTGTATCGCTTAGCGTTCATGGTAAGAGGAAATAACATACACAAGGATATGCAGCAGAAATGGATCGTCTTATTGCCTCTCGTAAATGAGGGTTTACAGTTGAAATATAAATGAGCTTCAATCGTTTGTGTTGGTGTTTTTTCTCTTTAAGGCTCTGTGGTTGGAGTAGAACAAACTATTTAATTAGAAAGTTGTATAGTGTAGGGGAAATGAATGATTTTGATTTAAAAAAAAACTCTTATCGTTTTTAAAATGGTTGATTGGAAATGGTTTATAAAGATTGGAAGGAAACTACATATGTTAAATTAGCAAATTGCTTTGAGTAGTAGTACATTTGCAGTTCGAATAAGTTTGCTTATTTGTTTAAAGTAGAACTTCAATTATCGGAAGTAATATTGACTTAACTGCATTCGAATAATCAAAAATTTGGCGGTTTTTGTACTATTTTGCTTTTTCGAATATAATTAGTATATTTATTCAATGTCTCTAACTAATTTTTTTAATGTAAAAATAGTATTAATTTAATTTCTTAAATATTTTATACTATATTGCTACTACTGGACCAATTTTTTGCGCAAATTTTGCAATACATACGTCGTAGTCGTACAATACCTGAAATCCATTTAAAAGTATATTTTATTATACGCTCCTGTAACTGCACAATTTAATTGAAAATTTAATCACTGAAATTGTTTGATAGAAAGCTATATGAAAATCCCTTTTTGGATTTTGATTAATGGTTTATTTTTATAAAAAAAAATGCAAAGCTTTACAAGGGTTAACACTATTTTAGAGTTTAAAATGTCGTCAAGATGCTTCTATCAAAGAAAGTTGCATTAAAATCATTTTGCATTTAAAACAGTGTTAGAACAAACCATAAATTACAAAACTCAGACACAGCTTGTTTTTTGCATTCATAGCACCAAACAAATGCGTCTTTTACCTTTGACTTCATATTTCGTGAAACTAGCGTTTCTTTCATCAAATATTTAAAAAAAAATTCGAAGTTGCTTGAAAAACATTCTTTTAACTACATATTTGTTTTAGAATACATTTAACCTTTTGCGACCTGGTGTCCCCATTTGAGGAAATTTTTTAAAACCTCCCCACTAACAATTAACACGTACTTTAGTTCCGAAATTGATCTGATTTTATAGAAGAAGATCCACACAAATATCAGTTTTCAGCCTTTGATTACAGGTATAAATCATTTATTTCTATGAAACAAATGAAGTTGAACAAGGATCAATAAGATGTTATATGTTCTTAAAAAAAATTATTTTAATTTTCCCCCAAACAATTGCAGTTATAGCACAAAAAATGTGTAATTTTAGAGTTTAAAGCGTGTGTAAAGTAACTATTACACATAATATTTTAAATATTTCCTTGCAAAACATTCTTTTTAGCATACATATGTATGAAAAGTATGTTTGGATTAAAAATATACGTGCAGGATTTTGCTCGGGTCTTAAAAGGTTAAATAAAGAATTTATTCGTAGAATTTTGCCATGGTCTCAGGAGGTTAATTTCCTACCCTGATATTTTATTGAATGAACCTCAAGTTTATCAAAAGCCACGCCTATACTTAGCACACGTGTGATACCAGGATAAGGCATATAATTTGTAATACATGACTTAGTGAGCACGCCAACTCCTTACATTTTATGAAAGGTAGATTAAATTTGCGTGATGTCCTTCGCTAATCATAAGGCTCTGACGAAAACGATTATATTTATTATTTAGATAAAAGTGGTTTCTATAGACATAATAGGGGAACATGCTTAGTCTTCTATTATAGAAATACATGTTAACCTGTCATTGTAAAATTAATACTTTTTAATTAGGAGCCATTTCCATATCTTTAAAGGTTTTATAGTGTAAGTCACAAGTTGAAACGGTAATTTGGAAAAAAATCAAATTAAATAAAACAGTTTATATATTATGTTTTATTATTGTAGTAAGTGTAGATCAACTCTCCGGAAAATTGTTTCATTTAATGTTACATGTTGTGGAGATAACCACTTGCTAATACACGTGACTAAGACAATAGAAAAGGTAATTTTGCATTTAATTAGCCTATATAAAAGGGAATAGCTTTAAAATTAGACAGTGAGAAGTGGTCACCAGTGTTGTTGATGTATAAATGTGGTATGATCATAAGATTTTTAAGACATTCAATTTAACTAACCACAGCACAAACTACATATTGATAAGAATAAAAGAATATCGTGGTTCAGGCCATTACAGGTCCTCTTGGCTTAAGAGTAGGAACAAAAGTAATGCCTTATTGTTCTGTTCGAATCTCACTGGGAATGAATTTGCCCCACCTTTATTGTGCAGGATTGGAAAAAAGAATATATTAGAATGTATACTATTGAGTAAAAAATTTGATTGACAGATTTTTAGTTTTAGTTCGTAATTTTACAGGATTCGGATGCAAAGATAAGTACCGTGTGCTAAAGTTTTACTTTCCAAAATGGGGCTTAAAATGGAGTGCCGAAATAAAGAAAGTTATTAAAAATTAAATTAAATAAGATTCACAACAACAGCAACAATAAACCAAAATCATCGAGCACAATAGTTTTCGATAGAATTGTTTTTCATATCAAGAAACCACTAAAGAGTCGTGAATAGTTTTTTTTTCTTACACAAAATATAAATATAACTGCCGAAACTCACAGTAACCGTCCATTAAATGTCACATACTCGGAGTGAAAAATTACAACCAGCATTCTCACGAAATCCCTTTTTCTGCCGGGCAACAACAAAAACCCATTCCAGGAGTGAAACAGTCTCGGGCAAAAAGAAAACGGCGAAAAGTATGATACAATTTGATTTTCTTTTCTTCAGGAAAAAAGGGATTTTTCTCTGTATATGGGGCCGTTGGAAGCTTCCCTGTCGTATTTTACCCTTCGCTCCTGACAGCCCGCGTTATTGATTGCATGGGCTTTTCGGCCAGGCCCCGATCAGGGAAAGGAACGCCCGACATTTTGCAGGGCTCAATGGATGCCTATAGTAAATGATGTGTCGGATATATCAATCGCTCGCTGTAACGGCTGCTGGTTCGATTCCCACCTTTGCTCTGGGTGTACTTAATTTCTCTGTGACAGTAAAAAAATCTTTCTGTGTCTGTCTAACTTGACGAAGGCTTATAAGCGGGTCTCTGATGAAGCACACAAGCCGGAATATATATATGTACATACCCTACCCTATATCAATCGCTAACATTAGATTAGTTTAAATTATTATCGCATTAGAGATATTGGCGACGGGTGTCGTAATTTAGAACCACATTCAAGTGACGTGCCGACGCCTGAATAGGCGAACGTTCACTACTTGGAGTATTATTCGTTGGACAGTTTTCGGCTGCACGAGCCATTTAATTCGGCAATGCTCGGACCCTAACCTGGGACCTTTGGCATGCAAGGCGAACGCCTTAACAGAATGGGCACCCCAGCCCTAAATTACTAAATGTAAGAAAATATGAATTCAATAGAAAAATTTCTGGACACGCTTTTCTTTCACGAAAATGGTGCAAGGGTTCTTTAATTGGCTTAATTCCCTTTTATTAACTCTTTATCATTTACGATTCATATAAAGGAGAAAAAATAATAAAATACAAGAGTGAATATCCATATAACCATACTAAACCATTTTTTTAAGGAAAAGTAATAGATTTAAAAATTGCTATTGTTAGAAGAAAAAAAAGCATAATACAAAACTCCATTTCAAAACTCCGGTTGATGATTTGCATTTGTTTGTCTTAACACCTTTAATTTATGTTACTTTTTTTACATAACACATTTATTGCTTCAGGCGAATAATAATAAAATACCCCTAATACTGAAAAACATTTCACTCTTCGTTTTAACATGTTTTTTTTTCAATTTGAGTGCATTAAATCTGAAACTATTACGTTTAAGTGTTATAATTTACGCCTGCGAATATTTACAAAATTCTTTATAACATTTAATTACAAACCACTTTTTATAAATCATTACGTCACTTGCATTTAGTTATATGCTTGTAAAGTAAGCATGAAATTGTAGACATAATTAAAATTGTACTCAACCTGTTCAGATGAATGTAATGATATATTTTATTAAAAACATTTAAAAACATTGCTTTAACAATGACACACTAAGATAATAACGCAACTATAACAACTGTAGTTGGAGTGAACAAATTACTTTTTAAAAAATGCATTTATTTATTTCAGAAACATGTGAAAGACTTATTTTAAATAACAATTTTGTTTTAAAAAATTGGAAGCGCGGATATACCTAACTTATATCAAAAAATCTAAAGTGCATATCTTAGATTGAGGGTAGAAAAATCAATGAATAATGGGAGTAACTTGAAAACAGCACTTATAAAAATACTCTTAAATAGCAAAAAAAAAAATATGAGGAAGTGGATAATGGGGCACGTAACGATGGATTTTGTAATAAATTTCATAAAATAAAAGTAAAATACATTACTCGATATTGTGTGTTCAAACAAAGAGATACATAAATTTCCTTTATGCAATTTGATAAGTTAGAATTTCCTAAAGATTTATATTTATTATGTAATGTGCATCATTTGAATATATATTGAAAGTTATGATGAAAACCAAGAACACATTTAGAAAAACAAATTGAAGAAAAGGAATATTCACTTATCAAAAAAATCTATATGCTTAAAATAACATAATAGGAAATGAATGTGACAAATTTACATCATTTGTGACACTTAAAAATCAATATTTCCCAAATATATTGATGTTTAAATGTAATGTAAATGTACACTAATATTTCACGAAAGTAAAATTTAATTGCAAAAATCGGTAAGTTATTACCTATAATTTTACTTTTTCGCCCCTATATATGCGAATAATACATAGTATTTCTCTCTTAAGGACTGTTAGTTTACTGTAATTATTATAATGAAATTGCGGAAGAAGAAATGAAACAGTTGCAAAAATCGTAGCTTAATGTCGAAAATAAGTTTTTACTGAAGAAACCTACATAATAAATTATTAACCTTCAAACAAACAAAAAATATTTGATTGAAAATATATATGATTATATTCAAATTAAGTAACTTTACAGTGGCAAATTATCAGCGCAAACAATTACTAAATTAAACAAAACATCAGTTTCTTTGTGATTTTAAAATTTGTTAACCGTCATACAAATAAATAACTGTAAATTACCTAAAGCAGGTAACAATCAAATACTATATTGTTTTAAACAGTGTAAAACATTTTGTTATTTAAGTAAATTTAACATGGTAAGCTTAAAAGTCATGTAATGCATACTAAGGTATGGTTAATAAAAAAAAGTTCCACAACAATTCATAAGATTAAAAGTATTTTTGATTTTGAGAAATATTTTGCTTTGCAAAAATATCCAATCAAATGATATGCAATAAAATGTGTTATAAGCCTTTTTTTAAATGCATAGTTAATAATAATAATGTAAAACTTATTTTTGGAATAATTCAACAAAAATACAACGTAATCAGTCTCTACGTATAATTTAAACATAAAAATACGCTTTAACATTTTACTAACTATCTTTAACTTTTTTACGCACTACCTACCGAAAAAAAAGAATCGAAGCAACGAAAAAAATAAACTACATTTTACCAACTAACTATTTTTAACTTTCACGCACTACCTACCAGAAAAAAAGCGCCACCGCAACAAAAAATACACTATCAGTAGCCACAAAGTGTTCGAATAGTACTATTCATCAGGGCTTAGGTTCTATATAAGCTAATACTTTGTCATAATATAAACTAGTACATAGTTAAAAGTAAAGTAAAACTTAATCTTTAAAAAATAATTTTATAACATATTCAGTCATTACATATGATTTAAACCATTACAAAAAACCTAACTGCATTGACATTTTACCAACTAACCATCCTTAACTTTCACGCACTACCTACGAAAAAAAAGCGCCACCGCAACGAAAAAATAAACTATCAGTAGCCACAAAGTGTTCGAATGTTACAACCTAGGCATCAGGGCTTAGGCCGTGATCGATAATTCTACTCGCGCTTCCACCCCTCAGCCCTGTGCCAGTGGAACCGCCCCGCACTTTGGGACATCTGGGCCTACACGTGACGTCACTTTACAATCGATGACGTTTGTGAACGGGGGGTGTCGAGATTATCTAGGTCTTGGCAATTTCTTGTCGATATCGACGGGGCATCCGATGTTACGACTTGCGCTGTAACATTGTTATGTCATATATACAGTGTTACGCTGTAATGAAATTTTCTACCGCGTTATCTCTATGGGCGTTAATGAAAAGTTTAAATTTTTTCCTAAATTGAATGTTTGGCTAACATATGCAAGATTTTAAATAAATGGGATGAAATTTAAAAAAAATATTCACGTTGAAAATGTTCTCTAATTCATTATTGTATAATACCTTTAATTTTTCATTTATATAAAAAAATTATATTTCTTGTCGATATCGACGGGGCATCCGATGTTACTACTTGCGCTGTAACATTGTTACGTCATATATACAGTGTTACGCTGTAATAAAAAATTTTAGATTCTCTGGGCGATAATGAAAACTTAGTATTATTTTTTAACGAAATGTATGTCTAACATTTGGGAGATTTGATTTAGTATGAGTGGGTTGGAATTTAAAAAAAAAAACGAAATTTTTCGTCAACTCATTATTTTATTAACCTTTAATTTTTAATTTATAAGAACTGTTTTTTATTTATGCCTTGTAATTTTCTTGTCGATATGGACGGGGATGTTACGACTTGCGCTGTAACATTTTTTATGCCATCAAAACAGGGTTACGCTGTAATTACATTTTGTATTGCGTTCTTTGGAAGCTGATGAAAACTTAGCATTTTTTTTATAAATGAAATGTAGGCCTAGCATATGGCGATTTTGTATGCTTGGGTTGGGATTTAAAAAAAAATTTCATGTCCAAAATTTGATCATGCACTTTACAGATAAATTCTCCATTTATGGAACTCTAAACACACATTTATACTTATAGTACTCAGTTATGTTTATAATGTATACTACTTACAAGTTTTTTAAAGGTGTAATCAGGCGGGGGACAATTGATAATCGGAAGAATCTTAATAAATGTACCATATTAATAAATTTGCGTTTTTATCCTTGATTTTGTAATTATTTCCTCGTAATTCCTGAATGCTTCCAGTAATCGCTGTAAAAAATTCTGAGAACATAGATGCCTGTGTTAAGTAAATTAACTGAAAAAATTCGAGACATGTGCACACTCTAACAAAATGATGAAGCGTCTATCACATTTACAGTACTCTTTTTTTACAGTGTACAAATAATAAAGCTGAAAAGGTTTAAAAAGGAATTCAAAATCTTAAACTCATTTTACAAGCAAATTATCGATAATATTAACGACTACTTGCTTTCAAAATATGAAGATTTTTATCTTATTACATACATCATTTATAAAACAGTATTTAAGCTATTTAATGATTGATAACCAAATAGTTTGAAAAAGGCTATTTGACTTCCAGTTAACCATAGAGTTCTTAAAATTTGTCCTTTTTCATATTTTCATCGCCAGAACATTTCAAGCCTATTGTACTGATATTATCTATCATTACTTCATGCTACTATACAGCTAACTTTAAGTCCCTTTAAGCACTTACAAAGAAAATTGCTAGTAAATCGTTGTAAATTTTTACATCACTAACAAAATTCAATTTTATACATCGTAAATCGTTGTAAATCATTACATCAATCAAGCAGCATTCAATTTCTTACAAAGAAAGTTGCAAGTAAATCGTTGTAAATCATTACATCAATCAATTTCTTACAAAGATAGTTGGTGGTAAATCGTTGTAAATCATTACATCAATCAAACTACATTCAATTTCTTTTTCGACTCTTATTTAATAAAAAAAATAATAATAACAAATGATAAAAGCATCGATACTCAAACATTTAATTGCATATTAAATATTTTGAAGTCGTCATTAGACATGGATGAGTAATTACTGTTATATAAATGTTTTATTATCGGAATCATTATTCAAAACATTTTAAAGACAAATATTTTGTAATTTTTCTCATTAGTGAAAGCTTAGTACCTTAAATGTCTTGCTACTATTGCACGGCGGAAAGTCATTTTAGAGTTTTAATAATGCTCTATTTCAACATTTACAAATTATAGGAGATAAAAGATAGCATTGAAAGATCACTTTTCACAGTTTATCTCTGTAATATATGTATAAAACGTATAATTTTTGCCTGATATCAGCAAATAACGAGTTATATTTGTAATTTATTAGAAAAAAAAGTTTTTCATATAAAAATAGTGTTGTACAACGTTAAAAAAAATAGTTTTGTGTACAAGGTTAAAAAATAGTTTTGTATTTAATTTTTATCTACTTCTTTAAGCGTAATAGTTTAAAATTTTGTAAATTTAATCTATTCTTACTAACTCAATGCCTTTAAATTTTAAACACGTTAAACTATACGTTTAAGAGATTTTATTTTATAATTTAAAATGACCTTAAATATTTGAAAACTTTATCTTTATTTTCTCTACATTTAATATGCATAGAAATATAAAATGTTAAGTATAAACTTTATTAGAGAATGCATAGAGGATATTATTATGAATTTTTTTTTTCGATTGTTTAAAATTTTTTTGTTCCTTAATACCTTTTTAGAAACATTTCAGTGTCTACTCCAAGTAAATGATTTGTTATTCGTTTAGGCAAGAGTTTCAAGGGAGCCAAAGTAATTTAAATACTTTAGAGTTAAACAAGACATGGCCTATTCAACTTTAAGTCCATAGAAGCTCTTCCTTACGTCACGCTATCCATTTGATTCGGATTGTCGGTTTCTCCGAAAAAAAAGTAAGAAACCCATTCTAGCAGGGGCCGGGATAGCCTGGTCGGTAAGGTCTTGGACTGTCACCCCTAAGGTTGCGAGTTCGCATTCCGAAGACCCCTGTGTATGCTACTGGTGACTGGTGTAAGTTAAATCCGTCGTGGTCACAAAGTCCTCCAAGTTCCCATACCAAATCAATTTCTTTGGGGGTGACAAGTCAATTTTGGGGATCCTCTATTGGCCTCTGTCTCTAAAAAAAATGGATGGATCCAGTTATCTGTGTGTGTTGTGTCTGTCTTACTTGACGAAGGTTTATAAGCGGGTCTCTGACCAAGCACACAAACCTGAAAACATATGTCCACTCGACCAACTAGCACATTCTAGCGCGTCTGACTATACTTTTAAATTTCCGGAACAATTTTCGTTCCATTCTTTCGGAGCAGCCAGCAACCCGAATCGGACGGATAGTGCGGCTTCAAAGAGATCTTCTCCGATGGTCTTATTAGTTTAGTTGGCTACGAACAAGACCTGTAAACTGCTTAACAATTTTATGGTTATATGTATTGCAATTGCCCTCCCAAGGTGTACCTTAATTTTCTTTTTCTTCATTTTAGAAACTTAAGAGAATGAAAAATAAATTTGTATTTGGTGTGTGTAAAACTTGCTATTAAATACAAATGATTGTGGAATGCTGTATTGTATTATATAAGTATTGAAATAATCTGCATACATATTTTATAAATAGGATTAAATTTATTAAAATATACATGCTATTCGATAAGTAATACCAAACTGAAAATTTTTGAATGATATAAAAAGTTTGATTTTGTACTATTTAATTTATTTGAACTTAAATGTAAGTAAATTATACATTGTACAATTAAATGTATGTACTTACTGTGTTAAGAAACTGCAATAAAACTGGTAAAATGAGAAAATATAGATGTGATTTAAATGTGATGTGTTAATTTATATTGAGAAAATTTACTGAAGTGAATTAATGAATCGTTTTATGACCTATTCAAGTATCAATGAGGTTTGTTGCTGAAAATAAAATGTGTATATCGTTACTTAAGTTCCCACATGTGTTGTCGCTTTTTCTGAACTTTTCAAGAGAGCCGAAAAGAGTGTTTGTTTATTTAACACCGGCTGTTCGGACTTTCTTGTGAAGTAATATCGGTCTACATATAATATATGTAGACATAATATCGGTGTACATATACAATATGTAGACATAATATCGATCTACATATAATATATGTAGACCGATATTACTTCACAAGAAAGTTCAGTGTTACATGAACAAACACGTTTTTCGCGGCTTCTCTGAAAAGTTGAGAAAATGAGATAGCACATGTGGGAATTTAAGTGACGATTTCTTATGTTTTGCATCACAAAATGTATGTAAATTTTCTGTTTGTGATGTATCTGTGTCATTTTTTTATTTTGCTGTTTTATCATTGAATAACTATTAATGAATTCATATGAATTGTATTACAATAAAAAAGTTTAATATATAAGTATTTTAAAAGTATTCGCAATCATGGCGCAAATATTTTTTGTGTTTTTTCCAGTTCCTGCCCGTTTCGAGAACAAGTTTAAAGTGGAGACAGTCCGGTGGGGCGAGACGGCCATCCTGCACTGCGAGGCGTTTGGGGACAACCCTATTACTTTAACGTGGACCAAAAACCAAATGCCGATTTCGGAAAAGGAAAGCACAAGGTGATTCTAAGGAGTATTTTATATGATTATGATTACATGATATATTATATGAATGTTATTGTTACAAAGCACCTTAATGCCCGGTTCACATACCGGTATTCTTCTGGATCGTGCTGGATGATTGCAGTGGCAGTATTAAGTGAATTGTACCTATCACACACACACATGTAAATGCGGCGAAAACCATATACTTGTTTTACCTACGATTTTAATCAAATGAGTACAAAGTTAATAGTTGCTGCAGTAAAATTATACTACACTCTTAAAGCAAACGAGCGATTTTAACCCGGTCTGAAATAATTTTCACTCCTCCAGTGTCGAAAATGCACGTCCCCTATAGGAGTGGATCCTTTGTGTGTTAAACCTCCGACAGGATCACTCCAAACGACTGATTTTAACTCAGCCTGAGTTAATATTCACTATCCTACTGCTCCTTTCCAGTGTCGAAAATGCACTTATCCTACAGGAGTGGATTTCACTCTTTTGTTTTAAGAATGTAGAAAGTTATACTGTAGGTATTTTGATTTATCTTCCTCTGATTTACGTATGATGTTTGACATTCTTTAAATAAAAAATAGACGTAAACTTGTACGTATTCCTTTTCTATAAGTTCTTAAATAATAATTTGATTGCCTTGATATTGTGAACTGCTTGGTTTTGTGCATTTGCCTGTGTGTACTATCACCGACTCCAATAAACAATGTGGTCCCTTTGCTACTGAGGTACAAATTAATTTTTTTGTTCTCTAATGGGGCTGCAACATTGGCAGTCAAGCCTTTGCAGACTCGGCACATTCCCCAGAACTGAGAGCCATGTTTTTGGCACCATCTAGGCGACTCTCGCTACCAATTTTGACGCCCAGAGTACATGATTCTGAGCTCTCTGTGGATGTCAAAGTATGCCGAGATTTAATTTTGCCGAGAGAACCCAGGCCAAATGGGCCCTCCAGGGATCTTTTACATGCCACATAATCATATGACATGCACTCTTAAAACAAAAGAGCTAAATCCCCTCCAGTAGGAGAAGTGCATTTTCGACACTGGAAAGGAGTGAATATTAACTCAGACTGAGTTAAAATCTCTCGTATGGAGTGATCCTGTCGGAGGTTTAACACACAAAGAATCCACTCCTTTCGGGGAAGTGCATTTTCAAGACTGGGGGAGTGAATATTAACTCAGACTGAGTTAAAATCGCTCGTTTGTTTTAAGAGTGTGCTTGCCCAGAATTTTCCCGTCCATAAATTCCGACGACTCAGCCGGGGCTCGAACCCGCGATCGAGAGCTTACGAGGCGAACACGTTTAACCTCTCAGCCACTGAGCCGCTGGTACAATTTTCACCCTTTCAGTCCCAAAAATGTACTACACTACAGAAACATCTGATATTCACAAAATAAGCTTATTTTAGGTCAAAAATAAGAGTTCCATAAGAAAAAAATCATTTTAATTTTTATATGGTTGTTTAAATAATGCTAAAATTGTTAAACTAAGGAAAACAACAAAATAAAAAAAATATATAAACTAAAAACACTTCGAGTTATATATTTTAAGGTATCTGACCACATTACTAAAAAAATTTAGTAATTATTTTAACCGAAATAGTTTAAATTGTGTTTTTAATATGTGGAACTGAAGTGAACTTTTCAAAAATCAGGTGAAACGCTTGTTAGCTATTTTCTAAATAAAAAAAAATAGTAGTTCTGACTTCTATTGAGATTAATGAAAAATATTGTAGAATGGAGCAAAGTGTGAAGAATCGAATGATGTGTGATTGGATGTCATAACGGGACATAAATATTTGGAAAAAAATGTAGAAAGTAATGATGCCAAATGGCATCACTGGGACTGAAAGGGTTAATATCAACACTGTTTTTTTCTTGTGCTGTAGGTACGAGGTGTACGACAGTTCTTCGGAGCAGGGTACCACTTCGGAACTACACGTGCAAGTGACCGACAGGGAGGACAACGGCCTGTACATTTGCATCGCCAAGAATGCTTTCGGCAAAGATGAGCGAACCGTCAAACTAGTTGTACTCGGTGAGGCATTTTTTTCATTTTTTTTTTACCATCTTAACGATTGGATAATATTCGAGAAAATTGTCTTGAAAGTGCCTATTTTTATATGTTTTGAAAGTAATATATATATGAAGTGTACACTCGAAAAACCGATTGATTTTGTAGAGAAGTTTCCTTAGCAGGCCACTTTGGCGATGATAGCGAGTGATTGCCTAAACTTGTGTAAGGAAACCAGTTCCTACCACAGAGATCACAGTTAAATTAATAGAGTGGCAGATCACGTGACATCTAATGCTAACGACGGGACGAGGAAGGAGCTCCCAGAAGAGCCCCAATGAAGTCAGTGTTGTAGGTCACGTTATCTTCCACTCAAATACTTTGACTACTATCTCTGTGGTTCCTAGCTACCAAGATTCACGCGATTGACGATCCCGACGCTTGGATCAAGCGAAGAAGAAAGATGGAAATATTCCATTTGATTTTAGCTTAAAGTTAAAAAAAATTACTTAATCTTATTACTTTTTTAATTGCTGGATTTTTAAGTTAGTTTTAATCTTATTGGTACGTTTCTATACTGAGCATTCTAACTCGGAAACATCAAGGGATTGAGAAACATAGGGTGAGACCTCAGCCGGACAATTTTCACTGGTGCGAAGGAAGGGGGCAAATATGTGTTCTTAATAAAAAAAATTAAAAGTAAACGTTTTTTCTAGTGAAGAAGTAGAATGCACACTGCTTTATCACGAGCTTGGGGGGATCGAGCAAAGGTGACAGATTTAGAAAATATTGACACGCTATAAAATCTACATAGAACACGGTTTCATTGTAATCTAAGCACCAAAATTAATTTCGACTTTCCAGAACCAGTGAATTCCCTTAAAGTGGACTTCGGTTTTGGAAATTAGTAAAGACTACTAAGAAAATTTTCTAAACGAACATGCAATAAACTATTATTGTGCCATATTTTATTTTTCTGTAAGTAAGAGTAATGATTAGTTTAATATAGGAATTTAATGTTCTTAACAACCATTTACATTACTTACAAAATTGGAGTCCTAAATATGTTTTTATAATTTTTTTTTATTTTCACAGAAATATAATTTTATTTACTGATGTAATTAATGAACAGCTTTATCAAAACACTAGTCTGAAAAACACTAGTAAATGAAAAATATTCTACAACTGAAAATAACGATAATATATTGCATATAATGCTTTTGACAGAAACTATTTTTCATTGTTGTTTTAGGAATTTCAAAGAATTGTCGTTCTTTTTATTTTGTGGCCCTTCATATATTTAATTTCCAAATTTCAAATACATTTTCGATTAATTTTCTGTCAAGACAACATTAAAATCCACAAAAAAAATGTGCAATTTCACGTTCCCATAAAAACAAAATGTCTTATTCCCTGAATCCAATTAATTATTTTCTCAATGAATTAAATTTCAGCGAATGCAGCAAACGATCTTCACCGACAAATAAAAGTTCGGAATAAACTATAACATAAAATTTCGCCACTACTCCGTAGAATTAAATTTCCGCTAGCCGTTCGTGACATATATCCTTTTATGGCCCCATTCCATTCCATGGATTTAACCAGCGAATGGTTATTTTTTATCTTTTCGCCATCTGAAAGAAAATAAAACGGTCTCTTATTTTTCAACCCTTCAAATGGACCAAAAAGATAGGACACTCCGGGATTCTAAAGTAAAGAAAACGGCGCCATCTTGCGTTTGATCGTGAAACTCTGTGAGATGGAATTTCATCAGTAAACAAACTTTACTGCTTTTCGGTAACAGAAAATAAAAGATATTCCTTTAGTACCATGCTGATGGTAATGAAATGGTTAATAAATAATAGAATGGATTCATAGTTCATACTTAAAATAAGGAAGTGGAGTACTTCAATAAGTTATTTTATACTACGTTTTTTAAACACAAATAATTCGTAAATGTATTGGTTTTAGCATCGTCTTAAAATACTTCTACTATTAATTATATTTTTAAAAAGCTAATCGATCATTTTTGGTTTTTTATTTTTTTATATTTAGCATTCTTCGGAAATTACAAAGTATCACAAAACAATTTAAGTGCATTTCGGTTTTAAAATTAGAAACGGTTAAAAGCTGTCTTATATGGTCTGCTTGCCGGACTGCCAAAATTCTCTTATTTGTAATGTACATCTCCAAAGGAATTTTAGAATAAAATCGTTTAGATCTCTACAAAATGAGAGATAAATTGTTCGACCTATCTTGTCTTGAGGTTGATTTAGTTGGCTTACTAGCCATGCTTTTGAAGATGGTCAAGCAGTTTCAAGCAAACAATTCCATCCTTTCCACCAGGTCTTACACCAGATCTTGATGATGTTGGTAGCAGTGTTAGAAATTGGATGCAAAAATTTCGGAGCAATTCATGCCACAAACTAAAAAATCTAGTAGCAAATACACATTTTCTAGGAGAATTTGTGAGAAAAATATTTATGGAAAAATGCTTGTCTTATGTAATTTATACGCAAATTGTTAAGATTGCAGTAGTTGAGCACCTATCGAATCACCAGAGTTTCAAAATTTCAGGAGAACTAGAGTTCTTCAATTTTAGGAAGTACAATTAGAGATCGTAGATGTTTTTATATCGCCGGATTATTTCATTTTATTTATCATCGGAGTTTTACAATTTAAGGATCACAGTATACAACTACCCCTTTAAGACCGAGCTATCATAATCGTGCTGGTAAAAAATAGAATGTTCAAGCTTTTCAAAAATATCGATATCGAAACAGCTGACTTGTATCATTCGTTATTTGAATAAAAAACAAATGTTTTTAAGGAGTTGCTGGCATTGATGCTGTTTAAGGCATTTTTATTTTATAAAACTTTAAAATTTAGTCTCATAAACTTAAATCAGCGCCATCTGATAGCAGGTCTTAAAGGGATAGAGAATTTTGACAAATTTCATATCATTTAAGGTTTACGATTTTAAGATGATACTTTTGAGCAGATCTTAAGGAACCATTTTCAAAAGTTGATAGTGACATTTCAGAAAACTAGTAGCGATAAATTAATTTTGAAGTAGCAAAATTGAAGAATTTGGTCACATTTTGTGACTAGCGACCGTGAATTTCTAACCCTAGTTGTTTGTGTACGTAGGGTCAGTGTTGGGCAAATTTTAATTGCAAGAACAATTAAAGATTAACAATTAACTATTTGGTAAATGTAACCACTACAATTAACAATTAATCCATTGTAATTTTGGAAATTTATAATTAACAATTATTTAATTGTTAACTGAAGTAGTAAAAATTAACAAATAATTAATTTTCAATTGCTTTGTTAATTTTAATTAAAATAACAATAAACCACTTTTTTATTCGTCTTAAGTCTAAGACTTACAGCTTAGTTTTCCTAAATCTTTACTCATTTAGTTTCAATACATGATTGAATTATTAGTTTTAATTGTTTCATAAAACAACTAAAAAGTTAATTATAATTGTTTTTATTGCGAGTTACAATTGACATACGTTAATCAAATTAATTAAATTGCAAGGAGTAATTAAAAGTTCAATTGCGATTAATTTAATTGTAATTAATTTAATTGCAATTATTTGTTTAGTCAATTAACAGGATAATTGACAAATTAATTGATTAATGTCCAACACTGCGTAGGGTTGATTTCCGATGTTTTCTCTTCTTGCAGAGGTTCCTGGTCCCCCAAGCGATGTTCGCGTGGAGCAGACTTGGAGTCAAAGTGCCACTGTTAGATGGAACGTTCCGTACGGAGGAAACAGCCCGATCACCTCGTTCGTAGTGCAGTACTGGAGGGACGCAGGTAACTGCAATTTTTTAAGAATTTCGTAAGGAGGGTTTTAACACTGTACATGTTAATGATGCCTCATCGAAAACTAAAGATACTATAATACTATTCCTGAGACATGTTACCAGGTAACAAAACGACGGTACGAAAGTTTTCATATCTACCAGAATTGCTTATGATAAGTTCTTTGCAAAAAATGCTGTTTTTACAGTTAAAAACTGCAAACTGTAACGATAATTAAAAGCTATCTTTACAGTTTAAAACTGCATTTTAACAGGAAATCCGTAATTTTAACATGGAGAAACTTTTAATTTTTGGGAGCAAAAAACCGTCAATTTAACAGTTTTTCCGAGCAAAAATTCCAAATTGTCAATGTTAGTTTAGCATTTATCACCTGCTGAAATTCCAGATTTAACGAACACGTCTGTCCCAGTTCACTCTAGAACTCGTGAATTTTGAGATATATTTTTTCCATCACAAATACGTTTCTACTATTTCAGTAACTAAATTAATTATAGTAACTTATTAATTCTGAATAACTAAATTAATTCTGAATAACTAAATTAATTCTATTATCAGTATCTAAAGTAATTCTAGAAGAAGCGTTTCTTGAATTTTTCAGTTAAAAAAGTATATTTAATGCATTTTACTAAACTAAACTAATTTTTCTGTACATTGTTTTCAGGCGCCCCACACCGTCTAGAAGAGGAGAGCGTATCGGCCTCGCAGACCTTCACGATGCTGAAAGACCTGCAACCTGGGACATCGTACGTGGTCCGGGTGCTGGCAGAGAACGAAGTGGGCAGGGGAAACCCATCCGAATCGCAGCAGTTTCTCACCAAAGAAGCCGGTAAGAGGTTAAGACTTCAACTATTTCAATCAAAAGTAATGTAAGAGTTGAGACTCCATTGAGTGAATTGCAGTATCTAGACTGAGGATACAGACAATTGTTGTAAGAAACTCAAACGTATAAGAAAGTATGTTAAAAGACCTGAGTATTTTAGGGCAAAATTGGTCGAATTGTTTCTTGTTTGGTTATTGCAGTTTACCTGCCCACAACCAAAGGGGAATGATAATGGTCCAATAATCAGATTAGTTTCTTGAATATCTAGAATCGAACACAAATGTATATAAGACAGCACAGCATCAATTAAATTTTGATTCCAATCAATTATTTTTGATGCATTCATCATCAATATTTTAGATTAAAAAATATATTAAAAAAGATGTATTTTATGCTCATTGCATATATGTATAAAATAAATATACATTTTAAAATTAATATTATTTTATGGACATTTTCAGAGCCCTCCGCCCCACCTACGGATGTCACTGTTGAATCTCGAGGAGCAGGGACTTTGAGAGTGAAATGGAAAGTATGTATGTTTAAAGAATTACGTAACTGAAAAATTGCACTTACATTTTTTAAATCTTGTTCGTAGCCTGCGTCTTCTTCTTTACCTTCTGGTTTATGAAATATTATATTTTATTCCGTTTTTTCTTCATATCTGTATATGTAGCCAACCCATCTAAGTTGAGACACATTCCTGACTTTTACTAACTTAGGCTCTCTATAGTTACCATAGTTTTTATTTATATCTTTCAATAATAATTAATTTACGCAGACACCACCTCGAGACCAGTGGAACGGTCAGCTGAAGGGCTACTACATCGGCTACCAGGTGGCCTCCAGCAGCGATCCATACTCCTTTAAGACCGTCGAGTTCAGCAAACAGGGCGAGGAGGAATACAGACTCACCGATCTGCAGAAAGCAACAGAGTACAGAGTCATCGTGCAGGCATTCAACAGTGCGGGAAGTGGACCGCCATCGCAGGACACTAACGCGAAGACATCGGACACAGGTAAAAAAAAAGTTCTATTTCAGAAAAGGTTTTCTAAAGAAGCTTCTAGAATGAAAAACTAACTGTTGTAAAAAGAAAGACTGTATTATCTTCAGCCATCACAGCTATAACACCTACAAAGTTAAAAAGTTTGGTGCAGGATTGCTCCGGAATCCTGGAACTTTCTAATTGACACTTCTATATGAATTTTGAGCGTTGATTCATAAATTTTACAGGGTATCAAAATTGTGATTTTGCCACAAATTTTTTTAATTCACGCTCCGAGAATTGATAGCAGCTACAAAGTTTCAGGATTTTGGTGCAATTTCGAGCAAAAATTTGTAACAGTGTATTACATATAAATATATTGTGGTGGAAGCGGGCCGCCGGTAAAGAAGGTTCTCTTTTAGCAAATGTTTTCGAGTAAAGAAGCTTCTAGAATGAAAAAAATAGTTGTTATAGATGGACTATTCATTATCTTCTTTCATCATGCTACAAATATTAAAAGATTTGGTTTTCTAGTTAAGCGGTAAAGGGATCTAAAGCCCAGACAAGTATTGTCATTTAAACTAGTCTTATTGACCCAGCTGAGGTTTCCTATAGAGTTATAGACTGTACGTCCTATTCCACTTTAATTACAGCGTGATTTGATGATGAGTGAATTGGAAAACGTTAGCTTTTCAATGTTTTTGTCCGCTGTCCGCTGCGGAAGATTTTGGCGGAGAACAGAGGAAACTGAAAGAAAGAATAGTGGAAGAAACAAGTCGAAAGGTTGAATGGAGATAGCTTTTTTACGCTATTTAGCGAAGAAACATTTAATTCATTTTGTAAGAAAACATGGGGTATGAAAGCTCAGGAGAGCGTATGAGTGGCGTTGGGGACGGGGTAATACCCTATGTTTACAGTTTGTTGTTAATTCAATGTTCTGGCGAAACGATGGGCAGTTTTTTGTTAGTTTGGGGTGTGACATCATCAACAGTTTATAGGGGGACAATTTTTTAGTGCCACTTTGCTATAAAACTAAGGCTTAATAACAGCTGAATAACTATATAATGGTCTTTTTATGTTTAACTTAATTAAAAATATTATTGAAGATTTCAAATCCAGTAGTCTCAAAATACATTTGATATTATTTGTAATTTCTTCATAATTATTTTAAAGATTATTGAACAGAATGAAATTTTTTATAAAATCTATTTAACATTGGCCGTTCATGTTCACAACCACAGATTCATATCCAATATAGAAACTTTAATTACAGCTTAAAACTACCTTGATTTTCGAGTGCACACCTTTCAAAGTAAAGTTAAGGAATCACATGTATTTAAAAACTATACTGTTTTTTTCTTACTGTTCATGCTCTTGTTATAATCATGTACATTTAATAAAATACCATATTTACATTTGCCTCCTCTAGATCCCCCTTCTCCGCCTTTCTTATGGGTTGACTTCCAGTCTCGCTCCAGCATCGGTCTCAAGTGGAAGCACAAAGTCCCTCTTCCTATCAAAAAGGGTGAAGAGAAAAACGTCACTCCAACGGCCCTGCCTGAACGTATGTTGGGATTCCACTCTCTTATTCGATGTTAAATAACGCACAACGGACACTTGAGTTATAATCTTGATTTTAACGTGTAGTAAATACAATTGGTATTTTTAAAATTTAACAATCTCAGAAATAACACTTTCATTTTTGACGATTCATTAATCCTCAAGCCTCATTTCGTTAATTTTGAGGATTGTTTCGTCAAACTATCTCGTGACTTTTGAGTAAACGCGAATCCTCACTTTTACGATCGTGATTTGGCGATTCTGTATCTTGATTTTGAGAAAACTGAATCTCATTGTTGTACTCACATGCTCAAAAATGACGAAATATTTCTTTAGATTAGACGACATTCAAATCCTCATAAAAATGACGTTTCAAATTTCCTCACTCGGAAACGAAAACTCGGAGCATTTGCCAGTAATGGAATCGTCAAAATTAAGGAAAATTTCGTCGTTCTTGAGCATTCATTTTTGAGAGTGAAGGACCAGACCAAGGCACAGGAAGACACACTCAAACAGGCATGTCACCTGTCGTTTGGTTGTTGGTAAAAATTTAGTACTACCTTTTATGATGACGTATTCATAAAAAGTATTTCCATGTTAAATGTTACTCATTGCATTTTCAAACGGTTCAAATGAATACATACTTCAAATGCATACACTTTAAATGCAGTTTAATGATTTACTTATTTCCTTTATAATGATAAAAAATAAAGCACTATTTGACAACCTCTATCTAACCAGAGCAAGAGTAATTTGAAATGTTACTCAGAAATTTCGCCAATATTTAAAGGAAAAAGCCAGTCAATATAATTTTTTTGAAAATTTTTTCGCCCTCAAAATTTAGACTTTTTAACAAAAAAATGCTTTTAAATTTCATCTTTTAAACAAAATTATTTATTAATTTTTGTGAATTCAAAAAGCTGTTTTTATATTTTATAATTGCATCAACATCAAATCTTCAAGTTTGCTTTATACGTATTTTCCTTGGATTTTTGGCCTTATTTCTTTTCATACTAACTTACAGAACTTAGCTTATTACACACTTTTTAATTCGTAAAAACTTCATTAAGGGGGAATGAGCGTGCTGGTCCAGGGGCCTCCAAACTCAAGTGTATAAATGTTAATCCACTAGGAAAAAACTCTTTTCTCTGCCGGCTGTATTGAATATTTTTACAAACTGTTTTTTTTTATATATAATAACAGGTCTCTATAATCCCGCTTTTTTAAATTGATTCGAATGCTTTTTGTGAAATTGTTAATTCAAAATTTAAAAAAAAATGCGAACAAATTTCAAAAAGTGGGATTGTAGGGACCTGAAAGTCAGCTACATTCGGCACCTGAAAGTAAGTTACATTTATCACATAAAAATACGTTTGCAAAAATATTCAATACAGCCAGAGAAATGTGGTGGAGAAAATATTTTTTCTCCATTGGATTAACACTGATGCACTTTGCTTTGGAGACCCGCAATCCAGCGCACCCATTCTCCCAAGTCCGAATATTTCAATCATAATTTGCTCAATAACGACTTCCTTACTCGACAGGTTATGATTTTTATAGCTTCCCAAACTACCTGTAGCCATAAACAGGTTTTAATGCATCAAGCTAATTTCGGACGGCAGGTGTCTAAGTGGATATACCCCAAAGCCATAAAGAAATATTTGTTTTTACTAATCACGTTCCCTTTTTTAAAAAAAATATCTTCACGTTGCGTCATTTTTTATTCAAATATTAGTCAGACTGAAAGATCATTGTGAAATAGTTTCTTATACATAATTGGTTAATTATATTTTGTAATATAAATGAGGTTTTCCTTGAAATCAACAGGGTAATTATTTTTACTTTAATGTCATGTAATTGTAGTAACAATCAACTGGTTTACAAAACCCTTTAAGATCGGCGGTCAGATGGCGCTGATTTAAAATTATGAAACTAAATTTGGAGTTTTATCGAAACCAAATGTGTTAAACATATTCCTATAGAGGATTGAGTGAGTTATAGTTTTTAGTTGAAATTTTTAATGCAACTAGTCAGTCAGAAGTAGAAATAATTAGGTAGTTTTTTTATTTAAAAATGCTTAAAATTTAACTATTTTTAAGCTTTTCTTCAGACCTTATTACTATTGAAAAAAAAACATTAAAATGCTTCTAAATAAAATTTTCGATTATTTTCAAAATAATTTGTCATGCAAGTGTACCGTAAAAAAAAATCCCTTCAATTTATCATCAGAGTGATGATAAAAGTTCTGCCTTGTGCTGGAAGTTTACATGTGGTGCAAATAATTTTGCGGGGTACTGGCAAAAACTTTCTGTTTAAATGGTATTGAAGTATTGGTATGGTATGGTAAGTACATATATATTCCAGCTTGTGTGCTTGTTCAGAGAACCACTTATAAGCTTTCTTCAAGTGGGACAGACACAGAAAGGGTTTTTACACGCACAAGAGACACACAAAGAAAGAACAACACAAACAAATAGATAAATAACAACATTTATTGACGGTCATCAACATCCATGCCTTGCCGGGATTTGAACCCGACTCCAGCAGCTCCAAAGGCTAGCATGGTATTGAAGTAGATTGCTTATGTGGTACGTGAAGGAAACACTAATTTTTTGTTACATCAACTGCGATTTTAAAAAAAAAATGTTCTGTAATTTTCGAGTGCACAGAACATAATAGTACATATTTCCTAAACTACACTCTCAGAAATTATGCTTTCATTTTTGACGATTCATGAATCCTCAAGCCTATTTCGTTAATTTTGAGGATTGTTTCGTCAAACTATCACGTGACTTTTGAGTGAACGCGAATCCTCACTTTTACGATCGTGATGTGACGATTCTGTATCTTGATTTTGAGGAAACAGAATCTCTTTGTTGCACTGACATGCTCAAAAATTACGAAATATTTCTTTAGATTAGACGACATTCAAATCCTCATAAAAATGGCGATTCAAATTTCCTCACTTTGAGGAAACGAAAACTCGGAGCATTTGCCATTAATGATGGAATCGTCAAAATTAAGGAAAATTTCGTCGTTTTTGAGCATTCATTTTTTAGAGTGTAAAATCCCTTTCTTAACCCCTTCTCATTATTACCTTTCAGACTATACCCTGTTCTATAAGGACGAGTACGGTCCGTGGAGCGAGATCACCGTGCCCAAGTCAGCTGAGCGGGCGTACGCCCTGACGGGTCTCCGCGAAGGCACGCGCTACCAGATGTACATGAAAGCCACCTCAGAAGCCGGCGACAGCGACTCCAGCGACATACTAACTGTCAGAACAGAAGGGGGAGGTCAGTAAACTAAGGAATAAATTTAGTTGTATATTGTAAAAAACAAAAATTGTCAGCAGATGTGCCAGAAAAAAACGGAGGAAATCAGTTTGTTTCATACGAATATATTGAAATTTTAAATCTAAGGCTTTTTTTTTAACAAACAAATTGACGAGCCCAAGGGAAAAACGGCTTGATTTCGTAGAAGGCTTTCCCCGATTAGCCTCTTTGGCGATGATAGCGAGAAATCGCCTAAACTGGTGTAAAGAAACCGGTTACCCTCTTTGTTTATCTTTCGCGGTAACCCTGATTCATGTCAGAGATCAGTGGACACGAGTCACACGTTTGTACCGTGAATGAAGAACCGAAAGAAAAACCGGTTTCCTGTCGCCAATGTCCGCAAAGCAGACACAATTACATGAAGACTCCTTAAAAATCAAGTGGTTTTTCCCTTGTACTCTTCAACTGTACAAAAAATACTACAATATAAAAGGAGATCGTAGATATTTTTCTGTAAACATGTGGCCTTTTTCCTTAAATTTAACAGATTTTTACTGTGTACGTTGTATTATAGGAATACTCAAACAATCAATATCAACTTGCACAACAGTTATCTCAATGATTTACCTAGATCCTCTTCCGTTTGTCAGTCTTTCTTAGTAATTTTTGATGAAGTAACAAGGCATATGGTGTTGGCCATTGGTTTTTTTTATCCTACTTACTAAATTATAAATATAAAAGTTAAAATTTCAGAGATGTAGATATAGTATTTCGCTTATTTATTAGCTTATTTAAGTCTGTGACTCCATTGCATGCGTTTTCTTCTTCCTGAAGCACATGTATTATTGCTTTAGATACACCTACTATCAAATTCTTTTAGTTACTTTTGAATGAAACATCGTAATCTCTTTTTTTTTGTAACATTGTTCTTCGTAATTTCTAATACTTTTTTCTTACTATCGATTAACATCAACTACGAAAACTCAAACAATGATTACTAGGCATTCTCTTGCGTGCAAAACAGGACAAATGAAACATGTATCCAACAAAAATTAATATAATAAATAGTCGTCCGCATGCATAACACAGTAGTTAGAAACTAATTAAGCCCTTCCAGAACAAAGAGCATTCACCCTCAGGGATATGTTATATGCTTTTCGCATATCTTCTCTTGTTTCGTCGACTGCATCATTAAATTATCTTTCTGAGTCACAACATTCATTAATGAGTAATCTCATCTCTTTGATGTCGCGAAAGTTGCTACTTGAATATGAGACTGTCTATCAGATAACGGCTGTCTTGCATTTTTTGTGTTTTATTCGTACAGCAGGTTTCATAAAAAAATATTATTATATTAATAAAAATATTTTTTATATAAATTGTCTTTGATACCTTGCAACGTTAGACATTATTAAAGAAGATTCAGTGTTTTGAACTAGCAAAAAAAATGTAATCTGCGAAGTTATTGAATAAGCATTGGCATAGATGTATCTGCATACAGACAAAATAGTGACGTCATTGTTATTTTAAGGTTTAATCGTAACTCGTGTTATTTTTTTTAACTGGATTGTACATACATTCCCTTTATTTTAGTTTAATGATCAGCTGGGAAATCTTTAATTATACAAGTCTAAGCTATTACACAGATTAAATATATAGAAGTGAGCAAGAAAAATGCAGAATGTTGTTTATTGCATTAAATTATAAACTGTTGCTGAAAAAATCCAGTACCATCTTAAAAAGCTGTTCTTTTGTTGTTTTAGCCCTCTCCGATATGTCTTCGTAACCCTTGGTCGATGGCGGTCGGGAGGCTTTTTTTTAAAAATATCTTTAACTATTCACTTGCATTTAATAAGTACCTTTATAAACTCGTTTTTGAACCATTTTATACGATAAACTATTGCGGAAAAAGCCAGTAAAACCTTCTAAATTTATTTCAAATGAAATATTTTTTTTTCACATTTTTCGAATCAGGTTTATTTTGAAAGAGATTAACTTAAAAGCATTTCCAGATGAAAAGACAACATTATATATGAATAAAAATTTGTAGATTTTAAAATTTAAGGTTATTATAAGAAAGGCTGGTACACAATATACGGAGAAAGCCTGGTCTAACGATCGGATGGTTAATCAGTTGTTCTTCTCTGTTGCAGCCCTGTCCGACATGTCCTCGCACCCCGTGGTGGACGGCGGTCGGGAGGGCGAGACCCCGATCTACCTCCGGCTGCCGGTCATCGTGCCGCTGGGCTCGTCCGTGGGCATCATCCTGCTGGTGCTGCTCGGGGCCTGTCTCTACGTCGGCAGGGAGGAGAGGCGCAACAAAGCAGCTGTGCCAGGTGAGGGCATAACTTAAATACATATACAACATAAATACGAAAACAAAAATCGTCGACCAACAACAGACCAGAGGCCCAGCAAGGTTGGTCCAAAATATATCCGATTCCTTATCAGTTTCCCATTTAGCTATCGAGATTCTTCCTAAAATCTTCCACTCTCTTCGAATAAGCAACGTATTCTGGTAAAGCGTATCCTACTCTTTGACGACTCTATTGTAAAAATAATGTTTTCTTACCTCCCTTCTAAAGCATGATTTATTCAATTTCTGATCATATCTTCTGGTTCGGCTATTAAAGGTAAAACCTAAGCCCTCCATGTCTCCCTGTTTTATGAGCTTAAATAACTGAATTAAATCAACCTTTGTTTTCCTATTTTTCAGAGAATAGTTGTTTTAGATCTTAATCTGTTATCATAATCGATTCTAGATAAACCCTTGATCAATTTGTAGCCCTATGCTGAACTTTTTCAAGCAACTCTATATCCTTTCTAAGTAAGGGGGACCAAAGCTGAGCAGCATATTCCAGATATGGCCTTATAATCCCCTATGGCAAAATAATCTCCTTATTTAATGAACATATGAGTTTTATCACTTCTAAAAGGGTCTATTGGCAAGCAATACTGGCCTTCTAAGCAATTCTAGATGCTTTAATCTTCGAGCTCAAACTCTGGCGACAATGGTGCTAGAAGACCAACTCCAGATCTATTTTTGTCAGCCATCAGGTTTCACTAACACCTCCTGTAATCTGTGCTTCTTCACGGGTTACCATTTTACGTGTTATGTTATAAGAGAAATCCACTATGACTAATTCTCTTACTTTACTACAATCACACATCGATTTTATTATTTTTAATGCAAAGAAAATAGTACGAAATTCCTTACTAAATGTAAATAAAACTACCATGAAACTTTAAGCACAATAGAATTTTTCTATGGTTCAATTAACCAGTTTTCTCTCCCCTATTCAACAATTTTGTCATCAATTGCAGAGTTCACGACCTTTACTATTATTTCACCACATCTCAAGGCATAACATACCCATCCTTTTCCTGTCGTGGAACTCCAAAGAACAAAACAACCCTCTGATACCCCATTTGTATTTATGAGACCCCAACTAAAATATCTCTCGGAAACAATCGCCAAATTAGTACCGGGACGAAACCGCAATGCACTTGACTCCACCGATTACACAATTTTATTGGTTATTCGTCACGGTTTGGCGACCAATGTCGTGACCTACACCATGAATCCTCGTTTAAAAAAGTTTTTTGTCAGTTCACGGCTGGCTGCTTTTTCATAATCTTGGGCCTTCTTCAGGGAGTGGGAAAATGACACCGAAAATTGAGAGGCGTGGAGGGTTGACAGGGCAGCGGGGTGGAAAACAGAGAAAACAAATCGTTTCCGCCCCAGTAGCATCGAATATGGGCCCAATATTGGTAACAATGTAGAGCCAATATGCTAACCCTTATTGGCCCAGCATTGGGAGGAAACATTTTGCCAATATTGGCCATTATTGGCTGCCATTATAGGACCAATATTATCCAAAAACATATAACCAATATTGACTGCCAGGACCAATATTATCCGACGACTTTTTTCGAAACGGTTGGGTAGATAGAAAAATCGGCGAACACGTATCCCATTATTTTTGGTGCGTGACCCCTGGGGGTTAGGGGTCAATTTTAAAAAGGAACCTCCTCTTTACAAATTCGAATTCTATGCTTCAAGCGACATCGTACGCTAACGCCATCGGGACTTTCGACTCCACAGATTTAACGAGCACGTATATCACAGTGTACTCGGGCACCCCGGTGAATTTTCGAGAAATTTTTCTACCAGCACGAATACGTCTATAGTATGGCTAGGACAAGGACAGAACCAAGAACCTTCTCGGTGTGAGGCTCGTCGCTTACACCTCTCGGCCACCGAGTGCAGTGGCCGTATGGCTGTTCTTCTTCTTCCTAATCTCATCAAGGAAAAATATGACAAACGCGAGCGCCCCCTAGGTATATGCCAACCAATATATCCCCAATATTGGTCCTATCTTGGCAAATTTTAACTTTCGAAATATTGGTTTCGTATATTGGGCCAATATTGGCTGAATGTTGTAAAACTTGCTATATTTGCCCAAGATAACCAATATTGGCCAACGTCATACCAATATTGGGCCAATATTCGATGCTACTGGGGCGAGCACGTAATAAGTAGTGTGGGGGGATTGATTTTGAGATGGAATTGGTAGTAATTTGTTGGAAAACTAAGAAATAAAAAAATGTGTTCCGTGTAAGTAAATACTTTCGTAATAATGAAAGTAATAAATAAAATGAATTTGGCAGGGAGTGGAAAAGGGATATCCAGCAACAGACGATACCCACAAAGAATTAAAAAGTAGTCCAAAGCCTGCTGCCACTTGTTATTAGTTTATCCCTTTAATGCCGGATAAACAAAATTTTGTGAGTTTTGTCCTAAAGTTAGTAACATGAGTTTCATAACAGAAATCTTAGTAAATACGTTGGTGTAAGGATTTAGTGGGTCACAGAACCCAGCCAAAAAGTTCTGCAGAATTGCTTAACAAAAAATTAGATCTTGCAGTCTTCTTTAAGAAGTCTGCAGTTTATTTGAATCAATAGAAAATTGAAGCATATCGTAGAGGGATTCTGTAGTTTTTCTGTAGCAATTGTGCAGCAAATCTATAGTCATATATGATGCTTCAAAAATCTGCAGTTATTTTGAAGCAACAGAAAAGTGAAGCCTGACTACGGATAGATCTGCGTTTTTTATGCAGCAATTATACAGCCATTCTGAAGTCATTTAGACACTTTAAAAAAATGCAGATATTTTGAAGCAATAGAAATGTGAAGTCTGTCCACGGTTGTATCTACAGCTTTTCTGTTGCAATTTTGCAACCATTCTGAAGTCATTTCGGCACTTTAAAAAAAACTGCAGTTATTTTGAAGCAACGGACGAACGAGAACATTTTCTAACTATAATATAGTTTGCTTATATATTTACAGAACCAACTTCATAACACGTTCCGATAGCACAGTCGATAGGGCACTCGACAGCTGCACAATTCCCCTCAAATCGAATCCCGCGCTCCTACTTCCCGAAATGGTCAGAAAACAACCCACTTGTTCGATAATTACTTTATTTATTTATTTTTACTTTCAAAAACGTTTCGCTAGATGGCGCCACGGTTTTTTTTTTTAAAAAAAAGACAAATATATTCTGCAAAATTGCTTTACGAAAACTTTAAAAAACTGCAGTTTTCTTGCAGTAATTCTGCAGACTAAGTGCTTCAAATCCTTTCAGAATTTGTGAAGTTTTTTTAAAGTTTTTTTTTTTTTTTTGAAGCAATTCTGCAGCATTTTTTGGCTAGGAATGGTTGTAGTTACTAAAGATATATTTTCGATAAAAAATTTAGCGGTTATCTTTTCGATAAAATACCTAGGAAACTTTAAGTAGCTTCTTCTGAAGGAGTTTGTGTAAACAGTTATTGGTACAGAGCTTCTGGAGAATATCCCCTCCCCTTCAATATTAAGTGCAAAATACGGAGATGTACATTCAAGATAAATATCGATATTCCAAACTTTGTACCAATATCTGAAAGAGTACATTAAAATCTACTATTACATCGAATTTAAATCGAAATTATATGTTCAATATTGTGTTCTACTATAATATTGTATTTGGCTTTGAAATTAATGTGTGATCTTCACATGCATCTCTCTTTCACAGGCGGCCCGGACCGTCGTTACTCCTACAGTGGCAGTTCTACTTTGCCCCACCCGCGCTTCAAGGAAATGGACAAGAACCGGCCCCTCCTCCGCATACCCCTTCCCCCTCACCCCCCTCCCGAAGGATACCCTGCCCCCTATGCCACCATGCCCATACGCTGCGGAGGACAGATTTCCACATCCAGAAGGCATCACCCCCCATCGGAAGAGATACCAGGGGGCAGACCCGTAGCCCTAGGCAGGAACGGGATGCTTCATCACGTGAGTAACCTATGTTTGTTGTAGAGTTCTCAATGATTACGTAAGATTAGACTTATTACTTTTGCCGCACCCTCATGTATCTCATGGCGCAGTCCATAAGCCCTAAATGACTACCTCATAAAACCAGAAAGAAAAATCACAAGTCAACCAAAAACCATATCTCCTGGCGATTCATTTGAGTCCTAAATGACCACTTAAGATTGAAAAGAATTGACAGACTCAAATGAGCTATTAATCATCTGTTGCCGACATCCTAATGATTCCTTAACGATAATCCATGAACCCTAAATGACTACTTAAGTTTAGAAAGAATCAGAAGAAAACATCTAGTTGCACCGTTACTCATGACAATCCCTAAACCCTAGATAATTTCCTTAAGCCTGGAAAGAAAAACGACAAATCAGCCGAAAACATTCTATCCACCTTGATAGTTTCCTTTGAGTCCTACCTAAATTACTATATAAGTTTTTTAAACTTAGGAGAAGAGTCAAATAAGCTGAAAACCATCTAGGAACAGATTATCGCTCGCAAGTTAAAACTCTTTCTCTCTATATCCCCAAAAATATGGTTCCTTGTTGCTGCCAAAGCTGTGTGGTGAAATACTTCACCATATTTTCAGTATTCGACTGGAACCATTTCTCGCGATTTTGTTTCCAAAACCTGAAAAATGTTTCAACCAAATACCGAAAATAAGGTGAAACATTTCATCACAAAGCGGTTGCAGCTACACTGTTAAAAAGTTTGGTGCATGATCAAAACGGAATTCTGGAACTTTCTAGCTGGCACCACTAGATGGAGCTTTGATTCACCACTTTTGCGGTGTAAGGAAGTTATGGTTTTGCCACAAGATTGTTGAAATCATGCTCCAAATAGTTGTGGCAGTAAGAAAGTTCGAGGGTTCAGGTACAATTTGCGCCGAAATTTTTAACAGTGTACTAGGAACTATTATTATGATGAAACCAAGCCCACAATTTTTAACAATGGGTACCAAACAAACCAATAAAGTCATTTATAACAATAAAATTGAAATTGAATTTTAGGTTTTTTATATGATATTGTTTGGCGTTTTAGGCTACCATGGATCGCAAACGTGGTGTGGCCGGCCTCACCATTCAAGAAACAGCAGAAGTGCACCACTACGACATGGCAGCCTGAAGGAGTGGCACGGCGAGCCACGCTCTTCAACCAACATGGCAGCTCTTCTAGTTATTATCGATTCGTTTATTTGGTTCCTCAATCGATTGCTCTTGCTTTAGGAAGGGATAAAATTACCGTATCTACACATTGACGTAGTAGCTCCGACCCTCCCATGAGTTTGATGTCAACGTCGGTGTTCCTAATGATCGTCAGTATAAAGTACAAAGAAGATACTTACAGTGAGAAATCTCTTCAAGTAACATGCCCTTTAACCTATTGGATGGGTCAAGTCCTAGTTTGTGCAAAAGAGTACTTCACTTAACAGAAATCGTTCCTGGATCTTCCAGAAAATAAGAAAAATAAAACTTAGCGTAGGAAAGTACCACTTGCACGTACTATATGTAAATCAACACTTTGATCGTAGTAGAACAGAATTTTAAAGGTGCTCACTCGTAGCAAATTGAAGTTTCCTAATCAAATTTGGGACGATAAAATTCGAACTCTGGAAAACAAACGTAAAAGAATTGGTGTGTTAAAACTGAATCAAAATTTTAAAATGGTTGATACTTAATACAACATATACAGAAGCAAGATGACCATTGCTGTAAATATTTCTCTACTAATTTAAGTTATCTTGCTCATTTGTCTATTCAAAAACGCACGTCAAAGTAGAATATGTACCATACAACAAATTGTAATCGGGAAGAAAGTTCAGCAAATGTTAAATACTCTAATTCCCTTGTGTTAGTGGTAAAGTATCTCAAACATTGATTAGAGAACTTAAAAAAATGTAAGTGTTGGGTATTCCTACCTCTTAGAATAAGTTATTTGGTGTATAATTTCGGTGTCTTCATCATCAGCTTCATCATTATCATCATCCATCGATGTTCTCACAATGCGCCACATATACTGTAGATATAGTCCCTCCTATGCAGATGTCATAATTAAACATATCTTAGAATGGTATGGAACGGTGGATAGCTCCATTATTAAATGTACTACAAGTCAATTTCATAGCAGATATGATATGTACTACAGAATTTAGCTCAATTCAACTTCATCGACCCAACTAAAAATAATAATAATAATTTGAAGGAAACTCAAATTCCAACACATTATTTTGATGATTTCTGTATCTATGTGGAAATAGAGTAGATTGAGTTTCAATCGTTCCACCTTACTAAACTTATTAATACTATTAAAATTACAAAATTTGCAATTAAAAGGGTTAAAAAAAGATTTAGTGAATTTCAATTAAAAATATTATAAAAAATTAGTTATATATAAGTTTTTAGAATGTATTTCAATGATATAGTAATAATAAGTTAGGTTGAAAATCATAAGTTTCAGTTTTGGGAACATGTTGTGAAATAAGGTCTTGAAATATATTCCGATATTGTCTTTCATTTCGAAAATATTTCTTCATTGAAAAATGCTACCTGAATTCCATGGTAGTAATGAAACATTTTACTATAGTCAAATGATACTAGTCTATGAAACAATTTCGTTTGAATTTCAATGCACGGAATAAAGCTCAGGAGGTAACTGAAAATGTCTCAGTTAAGTTTTGGGGAGTTAAAAAAAATGGCCCCAAATATTTCGGTGCTGAATTAAAAAATAATTAGCGTCCTTGTGCTGCGAGACTGGATATTTGTGATAAAAGTATAAATGTGAGTGAAATTTTGCGAGATAATTTCCGAAGAAGCAAAGAATATAACCTTAACTACTTACGCACATAACCATAAAACTGAAGAATAAAACACATCGGATGCATTTCAAAACTTCAACATAGGGAACAAATGTTACTTCAATTATTCGTTCGGTATAGAATAGAACAGTTTACTTACTACAATGCCTGGTTCTTTTGTGCCAAGATCTTCCGCTGTCATCATTCACAATTTAATACTTATGAATAAGTACAACCACCGAGGTCTTAAGGTTAACCCTTTGCAGTTAAAAGTATCATTTATTAGCATCTGTATTTAAGCAAGATGATCTCGAGAACTTTAACTTATAACGTGGAAGTGCAGTCCAATTTCGGAAAGCAGCAGCAGCGTGTTTGGTTCTTAGATGATGGCGGTTAGGCAATGAATGTTCTTAGAAACTTTATTCTCGTAGATTCGTAAGCTTTCCTTTGCCTTTTGTTTAATGAAGTCACGGACAAAATAATTCAGGGTTTTTTTTCTTGAAAATGAGTTTATAACAGAACTTAACGTTGATGCAAGCAGAATGCACACAAGCATGATCATATTTAATAAGAATGTTAAGGCCAAAGGCTCTTTTATGGTGGCTCTTTATCCAGGCCGCAAACCTAAAGCTAAATTTGGACGAAATGAACCCTGACGTATCTTGCCAGTCACTCTCCAAATAAATCAACACACCTGCTCAAGTCAGGTTATCTAGATCATATACTATAAAAAAACCTTTACTGTGAGAAATACTCAATGCACAATAATGTTATCCTCCACGAGTTTCCATGATATCTTACTATCTTAGTGTTATTGTAAATGTGAAGGGTCTGGTTTCTATACTCTCATTTCCAAAACATAACTAGGATATAGTGTCCGGTTGGACCGTTGGCGACCTTTGACCATCCTATCTTCAAGTAGGCGAAGTCGCCAATGATCGGACCGGGCCCTATACCTTAGTTAAACTTTTGAAAATGTGACTCTTGTGCAAGTAGACCCTCCATGTTGTGATGTTCAATTCAAAGCTGGCCTGAAGAATTGCGACAGCAGGACGAAAACAATGTGCAATAAATGAAATAAAAGAGTACAAACCGAAGACTTGTGGATGTCTTGTATGGATGATGTGATAGGACACGGAATTCCTTCTGTTGGCTTCTCGAGTCGCTGAAAAGCACTTTGCATGTTTAAACTGAGAGAGAGAAGTTTTTGATATCTGATGTGTTGTATAATGCTTACGAACAAGTCACTGAATGCTTCGAGTTATGTTTACTATACATGTATGAGTGTGTTATGTTATAGTGTACATTCGATTAATATACCTGTGTGTTGACTTTGTATATAATAAGGAGAAACTGTATGCTCACATTATTGAATAATTAGAATGCTCACTTTCTGAATATGAGTTATACTGTGTTCGCAAGATATATAGAGGCCTTAATGTCAGTTCTTTTCCACCACGTCACTAAGCTGGTTGCTAACATCTCCATAACTACCAGCAAGGGGGAAAAAACGTGCGGCCTTGGGGATTTTTTTATTTGAAGAGTACAGGGGGAAGAACCCCTTCATTGAGAAGGAATCAGTCTGCATCGGGTCTGTTTGGTGAAGATAGCGAGTAATCGCCTAAACTGGTGACGAAATCAGTTTTGCCTTGATTCTTATTACGCGGCTCATGGGTTTACTTTCTCTATGATCTAGATTCACACCAGGCACTAGTCTGATTCTTGAACCGTGGAAGAAGAACCAAGGAAGAAACAGTTTTCCGCTCGCCACTACTCGCCAAGTAGACCTCAATTTGGACCGATTCTTAATCGATGAAGGGTTTTTTCAATGGACTCTTTATTGTGTGGACAGAGTATAAAAGCTTAAGGTTGTTACCACAATGAATGTGAGCGAATAAATGAAGATATTCGCAACGTCAATCGTTGTTCTTGATCGAAATTGTAATAGAAATAGTTTTCCTTTTGTTAGAAAAGGATGATAACAGTATTTGGTGCCAAATTTTTACAATAAATGATGCTGCAATCCTATGATTCTACATGATAATGCAAATGTATATGCGCTTTTAAAATATTATAATTACGTATTCATTGTTTAGGTAATAATAGCCTTGCTTTCATATTATTTTAAGGCTTAAACTTACGTTAACCTAGCTGCTCCCCACCCTATTAAGTATACTTGTTTTATTTTATTCTACTAGGAACTTTTCTTAGCTCATTTGCGTTGAATGTATTTAATACTCTGAATGGTATATTTTATTGATGTTTAGAAAAATAGTCATTTAAATTTTTTGGTGTACATTAGTTTTCCATAGATGAGTTTAATATAGAAAGCACTTAATTTTTCTATAGAACTTCAGCCGCTTATAAATATATATTTTAAACACTTTAACTATCCAATGCACAATAAAATAATTGCGTTAAGTCCAAATTGAAAAAATAAATGATTATTACTAACAACAGTATAAATTCTTAAAATATGTTCATAACAAAAATTAGTTATAATACTACTTTTAAAAAACGATGCTTAATTTGAATTTTTTTTATATTAATTTGGTGTCAATTTTTAGTTTTTAAAAATATCGTGTTCCTTGCACTACGCAATTAAAAAAAGCTAAATACATAATTCTTCTCTCACATTGTTTATTGCCCAACCCGTCTCTTAAGCATACACTGTAAAACTGTGCAGGGTAACGCTATTCCATAAAACTAGTGGAAGTCTATAACTTCCAGTTTCGGAGTAACACGCTACACCAGAGAAGTTTACTCCTATTTTACGCTTTAACGTTGTTACACAAATTTAGTGAACATTACTTCGTAAAACTGAAGGGAAGCACATACTCCCACCGATTTTATTGAGTAAACTCCACGTTTGTGTAACATTGCACCGTAGAGTTTGTGTAACGTTACTTCATGAATTTGGAGTAAAGTTACACCAAAGTTTTACAGTGCCTTTTTAAGTTAAAAAATGTCAGATAAATTAAAATTTAAGATTATGAAATCCAATTGTTTTTTTTTATTTAAAAGCGCATACGGTATACGCACAACATTAGGTTTTCAAATCACAGCAATATAAGTATCCGAAGCTTCACTGTAAAACTATGGTGCGTAGCGTTACTCCATAAAACTTGTGGAAGCCTAGTCCTCTCCAGTCTTATTGAGTAATGTTATACCGAATTTTTGGAGCAACGTTACACAAAAGGAAGAAGTTCCCTCAAATTTTTAGGCGGCTTTATAAATTTAGTGCGACGTATTTTCGTGAAACTGGATTCAGCATTTGCTGCCACCAATTTTTCGGAGTAAATTCTTTATTTGTGCAACGTTACTAAATAAATTTGGTGTAACGTTAACCTATGGAGTAACGTTACACAAAAGTTTTACATTGTATGTATTTTGCAGCAATCGAAAATTGTAGGAATGTTCATACCAAATCAACTTGGCGTTGCAATGCATTCGCAAAGAACACCCCGTTAGAGTTTGCCAACTTTTTGATAGTTTATAACAAAAATAAAATATTTAACCAGTAATTTGCAACAATACTTCGTAGCATAAACCTTGTACTGAACTACACTCTAATAAATGGATGATAAAATTTCAAGAAAATTTAGTTTTTGACGAAATATGAAATCGTGAAATATTTTCCGAGAAAATATTTCATCAAATTGTGAAAAGTTTTTCGTAGGGCCTGATCTACCACAAGGCCCGGCCCCCAAATTATTTATTTTTTTTAATTATTTAACTTCCAAAATTTTAGGGCCCCTAAATTTCAGCTCCTTTGATGCTAAACGGAGTGGACTCTCAAAATTTCAGTAAATTTTATAATTTTTTTAGGCCTTATTATTTGTAGCTTGACTTTAATTACGACATTGACTCTGCATGATTGGTCTTAAGTCAATGTAATAAAGAATATGATCGAAAAAAATTCAGCCAACTAGCACTATAATTCCAGGCTAACATACACAAAACTTTTCATAAAGGGCCCCAAAATCTGCTGTTCCCATAGTCTGTTTTTTCATAGATCAGGCCCTGAGTTTGTGTCCGGGAATAGGCGTATCTTTTAAAAGTCACATGACTTCGCGATAAAAGAGACAAATTTTTGGCAATAGAGGCTTCCTCGGAAGTCAAACTTTTTTCTGAGAGTGTATATAAAGTAACTAAATATATACATAAAACGAAAATTGTTTACAAATAAAATTAATTTGGCTGTTAACAGCAACTTTTTGTTGGTATTGATCTTGACACTCATGCAAGTTAAAAGGTTGGCATGTCTAATAAATGTTGCATTGTAAAAAAAAATGAACCAATCTCTAATGTTATTACACCGCCCCTTTTCTACCAAGTTACAAATATTAATAGCTTCAGAAAAATTAATCAAGGTATCTGTCAGGTGGAATAAAATTTTCTTATGTCCTTCTGTAACAGAATACTAGAATTTTAAATAGTTTATTTAAATTTTTGTCCTATTGGAAATGATTTCATTTGGCGTTTACAATTTTATAATTAAATTTTAAAGTCCCTAGAAGTTGCACGAATTAAAATAATCTTTAAAAATTGTAAAGCATTATTAGAGCAGCTTTTTTTTCCTGAAACGATAACGCACGATTTGGAAATTTAAAAAAATTTCAAATTAATTAAAAAATTTAATGAGAATATGAGTTTTCAAACTATACTAGCACTGTTAAATTTCATTCTCGTTTATTAGTATATTTTTGTGGTTCAGAAAAATAAAAATATATACATGTTATGTAATTTTTAAAACGAGAAAATAAAAAAGGGAATAGAAGATATTTCAAGAAAAAAAAAGATTTTTGTTTCAATTATTATTAGAATAAATCAAATATTAAATTGATAAAAATTATAATAAATATATTAGATTAAAGTAAACTTGAAAGAAATTTATTAAAGCTAACTTCAATGTGCATATAATTTCATAAATGATTAAATATAACTACATTGGTGCAGTTTATTCAATGCAGGTGGTATCCAACTGAGGTGCTTTAAAATATTTTTGAAAAACGGTGCCTGTCCAACACTATTTGTTATGGCGTTAGTACCCAGATAATATAGAAATAAATTGAATTAATTCATGACAATATACTTTAAGTAATGCTTTTGGCTAATTTTAAGACATGAAAACACCCTTATTATCTGCCTAAAAGTAATTTATAATGTATAATTCCCACTATAACTTTAAAACTAAGTTTCGCACTACAACTTAGTTGATTTTGAGTTACAACATTCGATTTTCAACTATAAATTTGTTTATTTGGCAAAAGTTTAAAATAATAATCGACGATATTTGCGGTGCGTAAGTTAAGTAATTAAGACATGAAAATTAATAACAAGTTTTTGAACTTACACTATACGAACAAGTAGAATAGTCAGGAAGTAGCCACAACAAGCTAATTTTTATCCATTATATTTAAAGTAACTGAAATGTTTTTATTTTAAATTAAAAATAAACAGCCAGGTAAAAAGAAAAAAACATATATTTTTCAGGAAAAAAGTCCTTATTAAAACTATTATTTTTAAATTGAAACCTGTAGAATCATTTTCACAAGAAAATGTTTAGCATTGCCCTTCATTACTCAAAATCAACGCTATGCGTTCTGTAAGTAAGTGCTTCTGAACTGAACCTCTGCCTTCTCAACTTTAAGGCCAGTTTTCCATGACGTCCTCTTTCCGTCATGTTCGGAGGGTCAGCAGTTTCGAAGAAAGAGAAAGAAACCTGCTGTGTACGACTAACTTTACATTTCGGCTTCCAAACAAAAATTTGGGAGCATGTTTCTTCTTCGGAACTGCTAAAGCTCAGAACAGGACGGAATGTGTGACGTGACGGAAAGCTTCTATGGAATTATAAGTTGAGCAGGCAGTGACTGAACCAACCTTTCTCCTCGCTCAAATTTTCCGTCGATACAAATGTACACATCCCTGTCTTCTGTAAAGTTCAATGAAGAGGAAGAACAACATTGAAACCCTTTAACACTTTCGCTGCGAATGATGGTCATGATGAATTAAGGATTCGATAATGCTACTCCTATGGCATGTTACGCGGCAAAAAAACTTATGCAGTGAAAGTGTTAAGCGCTCCATAAGTGGAATGTATTATGAGTGTCAATTTCTATGACCTTTGTAGCAAGAAAAATACGTTTACAAGAAATTTATGCAGTTTCATGTATATAAAACTAAAATGTGTGAATGATAGTGTAAAAATAAAAACGAATGTATTATATTACCAACGCAGAAGTCCAACAGTATTAATAAAGTTATTCCATTGAATGTGCTGTGTTATTTATTTTAATTCCCCAATGTGCTAAAAAGTTATCCTCTGTTTTAGAATTAAATTAAATATTATTAATAAATAATATGATTAAAAAAATCGGATTTAGTAGTGTTTTGAAAGCAGTAAGGTAAAAACCAGTACCCTAAGGTGTGGAGACTTCCGGAAATTTCTGTTTTACACAGGTACTCCAAAATATTTTTCTTTGATAATTGTCATTAAAATAAATACACATATGAATAAAAAAAAATTAACATTGGAAAAATTAAGTTGAAATAGTCAATTATGCAACAAGTGTGAAAAGTACTTTTTAAAGCAAGTAAAATGATGACACGCATCATAAAAAGTTCACACTTTTCACAAGTGTTGCATACACTATTTTTAATAATTAAGCGGAAAAAAATCAAATATCAGTCATGCGAAAATAATTAACTTGCATAATGTTTTTCTTATAATCAGTTTGACATCGATAAATCTCTGAAACTACAAAAAAAAAAAAAAAAAAAAAAAAACTTCTCTCCATACTGCGATTTCATTGGTTGTCTTGTTTTCTTGACAAAGTGTTGAAACAAGCCCTTTTGAAAGTTAAGAGCGTGCAGAAGATTTAAAAAAAAATTCAACAATACACAGGGGTTTCAATGTAACTAGAGTGCAAAACACAAACATTAATAACAACAGTGGTTCCTATAAGTGAATATTGTGAAATAAAGGTTTTATATGAAATGTTGGCATCTTATGAAAAGGAGTAAAAAAGTTTTTTTTTTTTTTTTTTTTTTTTTTTTAAAGAAAACACTTTTTTTTTTAATTCTTTCAAAAGTCACTTTTCCAGGAGCGTCTGATACTAAAATTATAATATGAAAGTCGGATTTTTTTCACGTAAGCATAAGAAAATATTGTTTTAGAGATACATATTTACAAATTTATTCTAATTAGTGGCATGCTATCTTTGCATGAGCAAATTTAAAAACACTATAGTAAATATAAAGATATAACAAAATCCTTATAAGTATTTAGGGTAGGGTAGGGTATTTTACATATATATTCCGACTTGTGTGCTTGCTCAGTGAGCCGCTTATAAGTAATTTATAAGTATTTACTATAGCTCTCTCTAACAAAAATATTTATGCTATTGCCACACACTCTATAAAAATTCCGAGACATGCTACCTGCCGCAAAAGAAAACCAAAACTACTTTTTCTCAAACAGCTGCTCCTTGAAGAGCAAGTTGACCGATGCACCTGGCACGCGCGACCAGAATATGAATGGCATAGTAAGTAGGGTTGCCACAGATTACCTAATTCGCCAAATGTTTATCGTAGTTGTCGCCAAACAAGGTATTTTGGTTGAAGCGAAGCGCGTATGTAAGGGTGGGGGGGGGGGGGGGGGGGGGGGCTAGTAATATTGAAAAATAATAACACTAAAACAATAATAATATTTTTAAAAAAAAAATGTTAAAAAAACATTTGCCATTTATGTGTATAAAAAACCGTATTAAAGGAGCTTATTACTAAAATATTTTTTAAACATTTTTTTCAGAATTACAAAATAATAATAACAATGATTATGATGATGATCATAATAATATTGATGATGATGATCATAATAATGATAATGATGATGATCATGATAATAATAATTTTATAATAGTACAAGCAATCTTTATTTTATAAGCAATTTGCTAATGCATTCCGGCAAAACAGCAGGGATAAGAGGCACTATATTCCTAATAATTAGTTTCATTATAGGGGAGTAAATATCAAGTTTAAAATTGCAAACAACTTGTTGCTTTATTCAATTTAAGATATTAGAACAAAAACGGAAATATTAAATAAAAAATCAGAGCAGCGGATATATTACTTAGTTAGAGGGATGGGGGCTCATGTTTTACTTTCATCTTCAAATGAAAGGAAGAATTGTATATTTTATAATTTAAATTATTCACTAAAGTTCAAAGCTTCGAAGGAAGTCGGTCTGTTTTATCTTTAAGTTTCGAGGTATTTGAAAAAGAATCTAACTAGAGGCATATTAAAACTCATATAACACAAAACGTTTAAAACTGATGTGTTTCCAATTCAAATAGTTATGCAACAAATGCAAATTATGATAATTTATAATGATAATTACGATAAATCTATATAGATAGATTTGATAATTTTTACGCAATAGCGTTCAAATTTACCATAAATTAATTAAAAAATTCATCTTTTATGTCATACTTGCAATAATTTTTTTTTCTGCCTAAAAATATAAATTTTAATAGCTTTTTGAAGGTCGGTTAATGTAAAAAGTTTGCTCAATAATTAAGAATATGGTATATTATGACAAATCAATTCATTTTCATTATTATTATTAGTTACCAAAGAACTATTGCCACTTAAATTGTTTTCACATTTACAATATTTTAAAATTGTTTAAGTTTATTTCTTCAATGTGGTAAATTTATAGCATTGATAATACTAAATAAATAAAAGACTTCAATGGTGACAGGTGACACAATGCGTGCTTGACGAAGCTTCACAATAACAATGAGAAATCCTTTGGTCTCCACTCTTTTTATGGAAATTATATTTTTAAGAAACTTAAGAAAAAAAACCATAAAAGTCTAGATTAAGGACAAATAGTTTTAATGTGCGATTCCCAGCCAAATATGGTACCCATACACGCAGGTGTAATTGTTATCGGAACAGCTGCACTACTAGGCCGCCAGAGCAGATGGTAATGGTGTGACAGATAGGGGCAAAAACGGGACTGAGCCCCTACCGACGCCCCCACCCCTCTCACTCACCGCGTTGTTGGTTTGACAACATTGTAACTGAATTAAATAAATAAAACAAGAGGAAGTTTTGAGTGAACTAAAATAGTCCAATTTCTGTTTTTTTAACAACTAATATTTTATTCCCAACACTCTTAAAACAAACGAGAGCGATTTTAACTCAGTCTGAGTTAATTTTCACTCCTTTCGGTGTCGAAAATGCACTTCCCCTCTTGGAGTGGATTTCACTCGTATTTTGTTAAACTTCCACAATCTTAACAACAAACAAGTGATTTTAAAGCAATTAGGAGCGGTTTAGGGCCATTACGGGCAATTCAGGAGTTAATTTTCACTCTTTTCCAGTGTCGAATATGCACTTCTCTTATAGGAGTGGATTTCACTCTTTTGCTTTAACAGTGTATATTACGGATGAACAAAGAGACGAAAAGCATAAAAGATCAATTTCAGAGTCCAGCCTGTTAAGATTTGTTTCAGTGATTAACTTTTCGACTATGAAATCATAATTTTTTACGTATCATATTGCATTTACTTTTTTTAAGTGAAAAAAATATTTAAAAAAAGGACACACGGACTCCAAATGTACTTGAAAGTTGTAAGTATCTGATGACATACCTTTCAAAGAAACAAAAAATATTTTTTACAATCGGATGAGAAGAACGGAAACTGAAAAGGAGATACGGAAAGACAAACGGAGGGCCATCTCTACGATGTCAAAGAAAAGTAGGTTACATAAAATCTGGGTTTATTTGCAATACTACAGGGTGGCCCAAAAGTAGCCTAACAGTTAATGTCGCACCATTGGTAAGAATTTTGGGTTATTTAGTACAGGTATTTGACATAGTCGCTCTTAGTTTTGTTGGTTGGCTAAAATAAAATCGTACTACAGCGTATACTATCCAAAGAGCAGCAATTCGTGGACTTTGGTTTAGTTTCGAGAGATATCTTCGGTTTATTCGACCTTACCAAACAGGCTATCCCGGCCCCGTTTATTTGTTTGATGCTCTAGAAATATGCAAATGTAGGATAAGTTGCAGAAATGCATCAATGTCGAAGGTAGACAATTTCTTCGAAATAAAGAATGTAAATATATGTATGTAAATAAAGTTGTCATTTAACTTTTTTTTGTTAATTACGATGCTTGTCGCCAATAACTCTCCTGCAGCTCTAGTACTACGTTAATTCAACCAAACCTTAACCTGAATTAAAAATAACTGCTTCTGTATCAATAACTGTATATCTATAAACTAACTGTTAGGCATTTTTGGGCCACTCTGTATTTACTATTCCTTAACCAAAAGTAAACCATTAAACATATTTTTAACCACACCAAAAAAGGTATTTAAAAGGTGGTATGTGCCATTGGTTTTCGGGACTAAAACCCTATATTTGGGACCGGTCTCGTAATTTCGAACCGCGGTCAAGGGACGAGATCGAGAAAATATGGGAGCCGATAACGGACAATTCGAAGGAGGCGGAGCGTATTCTGTTTGTGGGAAAGAAGATAATGCTTGACATAACTGTGACGTGACTGTTCCAGTTTAGACCAATTAGCTACCGGGTAAGAGGGGCCTTAACCAATCCAGTGAAATGTCAGAAACAATTTTGTCACACTTAAAAAGATCGCACGCGCAGATGGTGTAAAAAAACAAGCTTTTTCTACTATCTCCCCCTCCTGTAGCCTTGAAGGTAGAATCGATATTTATGTCAAAAAGCGAACGCACGTAGATAGGAGATTGAACCCGTTCGATAAAAATGAATCACCTAATTAACTTATGCATGACAGTGGCGGATCCAGCGGGGGGTAATTGGGGTGATTACCCCCCCTAAGATCTTAACTTTTATCTCTCACTTTTATACAAACCTATTTTTAAGGTACATTATCAAAATTTGTCGTCTTCAGTGATCAAAATTTGTGCAGTCTTTTTTAGAGTGTTCATAAACTCGTTATTTTATATTAAACAATAAAATAATACTGAGTTCTGATAGTACTAAAATAATACTTGTTTTCCGAGTTGCTAAAAGTAATAAACTTTTAATATAGGATCTACATAGAATTTGTATAGAATTAGTAATTATCTTTTAAATTCCATTTTCTCATGAACTAAGGCAAAGTCAGGCCATCGGAGTGACAAACAATTAAGTTAAGGGAAGTACCGTAATGACTAATGGTATTTTTAAAAGATAAAGAGAAAAAAAGAAAAGCATATGTATAAAATCTAAGATAAATATATAGAATTGTAAATAGAATATTGAAAAGTTAAGTTGACGTTTAGCTTTATTTTAATCTATATGAAATAGATTGACAGATAAGTTTTTAAGAATTCAGCAATTTACATTGTGATTTAGAACCGCTGCTAAATACAAGATTTTCTTACTGTTTTTAAGGGGGGCGAAACATGTAACCACCTGAATATTGACCGTGTTTCAGAGGATTGTTCAAAAGGGAAGGAACAAATTAATCGTTTCGAAGTTTTGTATGCTTATTCATTACATATTAAAATACAAGAATAAGATTTTTTATAATTGATATTTTAAAATGGCAGCCGTAGTAATGAATCTAATGAGACCCTCGCGACAAAAGCACCAATCGACAGGATTTTTAGCTTTTCCTACAGTGATTGGAAATAAATTTTTATTATTTGTATGTGTTTATAAAGCGTATTGAACCCCATAAAAAATTATAAAAATAAAAAAATCGTAAATTGGCACGCTTCAGAGACAAGAAGTTTATATTTCTACCCTTTTCTTCCATGGTTTTTAGGTAAAAAACGGTGTTTTTTTAAAAAAAATAATCATTTTTGAGGTTCAACTAGAATCTAATGCTACCTTAATTAATTACTAATTAATTCCAAATTTCATTAGAATCAGTTCATATCTTGTCCGTCATAAACACATCCTTCTTTAGGGGCTTTAATATTTTTTTAAAAATTATTAAAACATTTTGTACGGTTTTTTTCACTTGTTTTAGTATCAAATCATCTATAAAAGCAAGATGTTTTTTTTTAAATCATTTTTTAAATCCCCCCCCCCCAAAAAAAAAAAGGGAAATCTGGATTACCCCCCCTATGGAGGAACTCTGGATCCGCGCCTGATGCATGAAAAGGCCTGGTTGGATTGATGTCGCACTACAGTTATACTACATTTGCAAGGCTATTTTCATTTCAAATTTGTTTTTTTGGTATGGTGATTCTTACGCCTGGTGAAAAAATATGCTTACATAGCAAAGCAGAGATTGCGTTTTCAAAACTCTTGCATTAGCTATAGGCACCGACAAAGACTGAACATCATAACAGAAGCCAATAAATTTTGTTTCATACGGTTAACTCATTTATTTTATATTATCAAAATCATTATTGCAGACACTTTCGGCCAACACAACAGGCACATGGCACATGATTTTAAATTTCATACATATTCAAAAATCCGTATTCGAAATAAATAGAGAAAAATCTGATAAAGAAAAAATCCCCATCTTCAAAAATTACTTGTCTGTAGTTTCAAGAAATGCCGGATGTTAATATGAAAATTAGAGGGTGAATGAGAAAACAGAAATGAGGAGAATATTTACATCTGCACAATATACTTTTTTTGTTAATATTTATTTATGTGCAAGTTAAGAATTATAACAAACAGCAGACCCCCTCCCCCATACCATGCAATAAACCGATATATAAAATGTTTTGGAATGCATTTTGATTTGCTCTCAGCAAAATTCCTTCCTGAGCTGACTTTTGCTAGCGACATTTATTAACTCATTGATGACCAATGGAAAATAAGCTTTCTGCTGCTTCAATTTATATAAATATATAAGACCAGAGTACTGAAAAAATAATGCAGGACTATCAGTTACATTAAAAACGCATTTCAAAAAATTGTAAGTTAACACTTTTTATTTGATAAGGAAGGTGTAAATGGATTCATAAACGGGGTTGAATGTTTATGGGTTAAAACTATAAATATTTCATGGCACATGATAGCTAGGTTAGGTTGCTTTGAAATATCGTTGCAATTTGAAATATCGTTGCACACTTCTCGCTGCATGAAGGCTATTCATAGCAAATTATGATACAAGGAAGGCCATGACCTTACAAAGGTAGTAGCACCAATGATGAAATTATAAGATAACAAAAATATTGGAGTATAAAATATAACTGTGTTTTATTATAGTGCCCACATGACTGTTTTTTCGACAAAGTAGAAAACAAATTATAATACAACAAATAACTTTTATTTATTTCCAATACAGTTTTATTTCACTCGGATTTCATTTGATGCAGTATATATGTAATTATATTTTATTTTTGTATTGTATAAAAAATTATACCCAAGGTAAGCTGAATATATAAATATCATTGATATAAGCAAATAAAATCATATAAATAACTAGACTAGATAAATAAAAACAACTAATTTAAAATCACCAGTCTGTGAATGGAAGAAGCATAAAATTATTTTTTGTATAGAAATGATTTTTTTAAGTAGCGTAAACATTATTTTTTTCCCTATTAAATGAGAACCACCAGGAGCAACATATATATTTCAATAATTTATACAAATAAAATAATACGAGCAACAATAAATATATTTTGAAAGGGTGTGTCATTCTTATACATAAGAGTAAAATGGTCCAGTTCTGCAAAGACACATAGATATTAACAGTAACATTAGGAATTTGTTTTGGAATTTTTAACTGCTGTCCAAGGGGAGCAGATCCACATTGGTTGGACTAATAACAGCATTTTCTGCAACTTCTCTTTCCAAATCCATTAAAATTCTTGAATAAAAAAATATATATATTCTTAATCATTAGAAAACACATGAAACAATTTATATTCTAATGATGTTAATACCTTTGACCCATAAAACTCATTTGTTATACACCAAAATCCATTTTCACTGCCCATATATGTCCACTTTCTTAATATCCTGTATCTATATAATTGTCTATATCACCACAAAAAAAGGAGAACTGCCATCATGCATCGATAGTCTTGTGGCAGGATGCTCACCTACCACGTGGATGGCCCGGGTTCGATTCCAAACCGGTTCGTATAGAGAAATCTTAAATCGAATATTTACTTATTATTTGCCTGGAATCGTGATGATTCTAGATCTTTCTTTACTATTCTATTTCGATTATTCTAGAATATTCTATGCAATTATAAAACCTAGGTCCTACCAGTTAGTGGGTTGTTTCAGCATTTTGCTGTACTAGATTGTTAATTGAATAGTGTATTTTATTCTAATCTCTGTGACAATGTATCATAAACCCTAGTTTAAGGTTGAACTAAAGTGGTGTTTTACAGCTTGTCAACGACTTAACTTAAAAGTCACTCGTCTAGAGTCTTTTCATCAAAAATATAGCCTATTTGGTCTTTTACAGGAAATTTGGGATCCCCAAAAACACTTTTCAGATTGAAGTCTTTTTTTTTTAAGAACTTGGAAACTATGTCTTACAAAAGCCATAACAGATTAAAATATAAATATTTAATTTCAAAATACTAATTTATTCTCAAATATGCAACTAAGTACCAAACTGAACACTTTTGGTCACCAGGCCCGGAGTGGCCCGCCGGCCCGTCGGCCGGCGGGCCGGTGCGCCTTTTTCCAAAAAAAAAAAAAAAAAACCTTCTAACTCATAATTTTTGAACTCCAGATTTCTCGTAGGTTGTTCGCACGTTCATATGGTGCATAGGGAGTCATTTTGTGATGTATTAGTGCTAATAGTCTTAGTACTAAGCTTGATGCAACAAGATGCCTTCACTTCTATACTGGGCGCTGACCAACCGGTTAAATAAACGATTACAATTTCATATACATGGAAATATTTATTAATGGTAACTTTCGTTATCCGTTTAGGAGATGGTTAGACGAAACAGAACCTTCAAATGTAACTTCCATGGCTTTACGCCTTAACACCCGCGATATAATCAATTTTAACAATACATTTTAAATGGGACATTTTGACAAATATTAAAAACTGATTTTAATAAGGCACCTTTCTTTTCATAGAAGCGCCATATGGCTTTATGCACCTAGAAGTTGTTGTCAACTAGTCCAAAAGCGCCTTATATGATATCGAGGCGCTCCCATGAAACAATAAATGTTTCTTCGAATAATATTCTGCACCAGATATGGAGATTGTGAACAAGGAAGTGAAAAATGCCCTATGTAATGTCATAGGTCATAGACACTCCAATGAAACAACCTGGTCATTCACTTTTCTACCGACGAATAATGTCCTGTGTGGAGGTAGTGCATGTTAAATATGCTCCAAAGTCCCAACGCTACGCACGATGTCGCCCTTAACGGTTGCGTTGGGTGCCTACTGAGGTGTCGGCTCGTCACTTGACTGTGGTTCTAAAATACGGCGCCATCGCCAAGCAGCTCAGTTATAATTCAAACCTCACCTGACCGAGTAAAACTCATTTGGTTTCGTTAGTAAAACATAGCGTAAGCGGGGCAATTAAGGCGCTACATTTGTCACTGATGATACCTTCAAAGGTTTTGCCCTCGTTTAAAACTGATGGGGCTGGACAGAAAGCTAATCCCACCGGCATTATATATATATATATATATATATATATATATATACTACTATGGAGAATATTTAAAGGTCTACAGTTATTTTAGAGATGCTCGGACCCGAACCTGAGACCTACCGTATTCAAGGCGAACGCTTTAAACCGACTGGACTGCCAGCCCCCAAATATGAGTTATAAGAAATAAACATAATTAATGTTCGTAAAGAGTAATACTACATACTCAAAAACACTAACTAATTTTCATATTTAATAACAAATAATTTTAATTGAAAAATAATATTAAAAAATTAACCCCCCCCCCCCCCCCCCCACCACCACACAGAATTTTTTTGCGCCCTTTGCAACCGGAAGGGCCGGTAAAGCTGCGCCTTTGTCAGGGAGCCAGTCCGGCCCTGTTGGTCACAGTTTAAAGTATTAATTTAATCTCACCAAAGCCATCCCACCAATCTCACCATCTCTCAATCAAAGTAATTTGGGAGCCCCAAAAACCTTTTTCCCAATTGAAGTCTTTTTTTTTTTTTAAATAACTTGGAAGCCATATGATACAAAACCCATAAAAACATAACAGCTAAAAATATAAATATTTAATTTCAAATGCTAATTTATTCTCATATAAAAAAAAGCATTTGATATTAAATATTTATATTTTAAGCCAGGGGTTCCCAACCTTTTTGCATCTGCGTACCACTTGACTTTCTGAGAAATTTTGGCGTACCACCAGACCTAAATATTTTAATAAACGTATAATATTTACTCTTCTAAAAACGTTCAAAGATTTTTTGAGTAAAATCCCTGAGAAAACTTCATGTTTAATGGTAAGATATTTGATTACTTTTTAACATGCTTATAATTAATGAGAAATAAAAAGATTAACATAGTATTAATTTACGGTTTTATTTATTACCTATTGGTCTAAAAACATGCAAATAAAAAAAAGTACTAACTTAGCAAAAAAATTAATCACCATACAAAATATGCTTTTATGGTCCTTAGTGCGAAACTTGTTCTTTACTCTGTGATTAAAATATCAATATTTGGAATATTAGGAGTATGGGAACTTATCTTCACTAAGTCTTCTTCAACACCTATTCTGCGTCAGTGTTTTTTCTACTGAAGTCCGGATATAGACAATCACACAAGTAACTCGTAACAAATGACATCAAAAATAGCAGAGCTTGCCAGCAGATCAAAGGGTGCAAGGTTTTACATCCGATCCAGAAGTTAATTAAAGGTTTCTCTTTAAAATAATGTTAATGTTTAAAATAATGAGTAATATGTTTGCATGCTCACTGCACATGCGTACAGAAGCTATTGATAGCATCATGTTGCTCACATCACTCATGCGATGCGTACCACCTGAAATATTCACGCGTACCACCAGTGGTACCCGTACCACCGGTTGGGAACCTCTGTTTTAAGCCATTAATTTTTTTTTAAAAAATGCATTCAAAGTTGTTCAGTTTGATACTTAATTGCAAATTCTTAAATATGCAATTAAGTATCAAACTGAACTGACACTTTTGGTCACAATTTAAAGTATTAATTTAATCTCACCTCCTCAGTTTAGACGTCTTTGACAGCAGCTCCTTCTCTTTGTTCCTTATTTCCCCGATGGTCTTCCAGGCTTCTTCATGTGGGCTTTGGTCCACAACCCACCTCAGATACAGCCCGCTCCAGAGAACAACACTTTGGGGGGCAACGGTGGGCCAGATCACATTCATGTTCGGCTCGTACATTGGATTCAGGTACTTCAATAGCTCATCGGTTCGGTTTAACAAGGACCTGTTAAAGTATCGAGATTAAATTTATGTAAATATATATCTTTGTTTTTATCAAAATAGTTTGTTAATATATTTACTTTTAATTGCTTAATATGAAATATAAGGTAATGGAAAAATTGCAATGGTATCCAAAATCCAAAAAGGAACTTTTGAGTTTCTTCATGTTTTGGAGGATGCTAATTGAAAAAATGTTTTTTTTTTCAATATCAGTAACTCTGTCTGAAACCAACTTTTCAGATTGAGCAAAAGAGTACAGAATGCAAGTTTGGTATGCAAATTTCAAGTACCTGTCGGACGTCATAATAAGGATTTCGAAAAAAAAAATTGCATAGGCAAAGGGAATCTGCTGTATAACTTTTTAGATGTTAAAGGTATTGCTGAAACACTGTACAAGTATATTCTGTATAAGTATTTGAAATAATTCGAGTGCATTAAATATATTATTAAATGGTAAATTAAAGTTGTGTATTGTTGCACATCCCTAGCTTTATTTATTTTACATTTTATTATCTTTTAGCACAGCTATATTAACATTATTAATTAAAAATACAATTGCAGGTATTAAAATTGTTTAATAAAAAATAACTATGAATACTGTGCAATTTTTTAAACAGCTTTACAAAGATTTTTACAAGTGACAAATGTCAAATAAATCAGAATATTATATTAAAAACACAATTAAGAACAAATTTAACTGAATTAACATTAATACAAAAGAGTGAATATTTTAACACGTGTGATCTTGAACTTTTATTTATAAATAGTTTTTGTTTAAAAGCAGAATCAATTACCATAGAGATACTGTCTTCTTTGCCAGCTTCATTTCATTTCTTTCTTTATCACAGTTACCTAAAAATGTTCCTAAAAAATACATGGACATAATGATTTATGCTTTAAACTTAATTTTTATAGATACAAGTGACATTTATTCGACAAACTAAAAAATATTGGAATTTTTGTATATCACTTAAATGAAATGAAAACTGTAGTGTTTTACTTAAATACTTTCGAAGCGTTAAAGTTTAGTTTGTTAACCATTCTTTTGATGCAAACACCTTACAAAAATATCTTTTAAATAAGAAGTAAAACATTGTTTTCAGTTTGATAAGCCGATATTTAAATAAAACATTACAGCAAAATAAATTGTAATTAATACACAAAACATATTTAATTTAGATTAATTTGATTTTTTGGCGGAACAGGTAACATGATATTAAATTTAAAATAATAAAAAAAAATAAAGGAAAAAAGGTTTTTTTTCTCTGTTACTAACTTGACTTACAGACTGCAAATAAAATCCAGAATAAAATTTGCAAAACCAAATGAATTTAGTAAAAGGAGAAGTTTCACTATATTTTATAATATCAATTAATGTGAAAAAATAAAGGAATCTTACCAAATTGGGAAGCATAGGAATGTTCAAATAATGTGACAAGAAACTGTTCATTGAATTCAAAAGAGCAAGGAAATTGTTGGTGTATCTGAAATAGAACAAGATTTTCGGTTATGAGATATTTGATGACTTCTAGTTTCGATGCATTGAATTTTTAACATATTACACATGGCTGTAGCATTTGTAGCGTGGATTCTGAAAGTGAGTAACGGAAAGCTAATGCACTAGTGTTCACACAAAAAAAATTAAAATTCACACTCTAGTGTAATTAGTATATGCAGAGATAAAATTTAAATAAAACTAGTTTACTTTTTCAGGTAGAATAGCACAAGTATGTAGCTTAACAGTTACAGCAGAAGGATTTTAAAGGTATGGTTTCAACTTTAGCATTAACTAAGGAACTAATTGGATTTAAACTAATTAAAGTTTAACATTCACTGTCATAATAAATATGTAAGACATTTTATATACATTTATTTTTAAACTTAAGTATAATACTTTACAACCGCATTTATTTCAATTTCAGCAAGTTTAAGTCTAAGATTCAAATTACTGGTAAATGTCAATGCTGAGTGTCAAGTTCAACTATGGATCCAATAAACATACCAATAATGCCTGGTACTCTTTAATAAAGAGTACAGAATTAAGTTGACTTTGAATCAACTTAATTATGAGACCAGTATTAAACTTGGGACAACAGCTTGGCAGTCAGACAAGCAAATCCAATAGTTGCTTAATCTCAATATTAGTTAATTAAACTTGCATGTATTTATATAAGAAGATATATAATAATAATAGCCTCTCTTACTTAATAATGCTTTGCTTTCCAAGTTCAGCACAAACATGGATTTGAAAACTGTCAGGAAGCCATGTGGCTGATAGTGCCATGCAGGGGGGTAATGCCAATTTTCAACCATTTTAGTTAATTAGACTGATTAATTATTCATTATAAATAACTAATTACCCATTATAATTAACGAAATCTATTAATTATCTGTAATCCATTATTTAAAATATCCATGCCGGAGCAGATCAAAGATCGAAACAAAACATGCATGGTGCGTTACTTTATAACCATGTTATTACGAACCATGTGTGATACATGTTTGTGAGGACATCTACCAACTTCCTACTTCTGTTCAAACTTAAAAGCAGAAGCGTAGCGTGCCTTGGCGGGGCCCTGTATAAAAATTTGTTTGGGGGCCCTTAGGAAGGGTAAAAATTTCTCACAAAGGAAAAAAAATTGCATAAAATTAAAAAAAAAAATATTGGGGCAGTTTTACCATAATTTTTAATTTCAGGTAAAAATAAAATTTAAAATTTATTTTTTCAAAATCACTTTACATGTTTATCAAAAGGTTGATAAGGGTTCAATAAAAACGAAAAAAAAGTTCAGCAAAGCTCATTTGTAAAAAACAAAAAATAATAACAAGGGATCGATGGCCGTTTTTTAAAAACTCCGATACCAAAGAAACTGGTTTAAACTGGCCTTACGAAAACAACTGTTATTCAATGAAACCGAAATCACAAAAAACCGGTTAGTCAAAACTTTTCCATCCCTAGATCATTACGACGGTAAGGACCGGGAAGTCAGGAACGGAAGGTAAGGACATTCACGCTTTTTTATGTTGAAACTAACTCCATTTTAATAAAAATTGATCTTTTTACTTCTTGTACTCCACTTAAACAATTATAGTAAAAATAATCAATTATCAAGCAAAAATTAGCCTTATCTGGGAGACTGTAAGGAAAGCAATAAAGCCTCGCAGCTAATTTTACTGAGCTTTTTTTTAATGTTGGGCTGATTGGTGAATTTTAGCAAAAGTATGTGGCTACTAACTCAAATGTGAATTTTCTGCAATACAGTTTTCATGGTTTAAGAATCACTGTAGCTCAATCCAGTGCCTCTCTTCACCACTTTAAGAATGAGGTCAGTGAATGTACCGAAACCCAGGGACATAGTTAGGAGACGAGAAAAACACATTATAAATATTAAAAGCCAAAATTTAATGGAATTAATTTGTTAAGCTACAGTATTTGTTCAATTTAAAATATAAATGAATGTAATTTTCAGCTGAGAAATATGTTGGCTTGAGCCCTAAACTAAAAAAAAAATTGACATTGAGACACACTACGGTAAGGATTTTTCTGCATTGTTCTGTGTTCTCAATTTTTTTTGGAGTTTCTTTGCTTTAAAATTCCGTTTTGCAATTATATAAGGACCAGTCTTTTAGTATAATAAGAATTTTTTTTAAAGAAATATAAATTTTTTAAGTTTATTCCCAAGGGACATAAAATTAAAAATTATGGTAGAATTGCCCAGTTATTCATCATAATTAATGTATCTATCACTTTTTCTAAAAGTAAAATTAAATTTACACTCTCCTTGCCTTTTTTTTCGGCAAATTGATTTATTAAATCAATTGTAGATGACGATGGCTTTAGTTTTTCGAAAGTTTCTAGCTTTATGGACAACACAGTGACAGGTCTGACAGGCGTTCCTGTCCCATCGAAATTCTTAAGTAATTTTTTTTATCAGTTTCAATTCTGAAAAACTTCTTCAAGCAGTTGTAGTTGTAACTGGAAGCGTCAAGAATAAAAAGCATGCTGTTATTACCTCGGTAAAACTGGATGCAAGACTATTGAATTTTATCAGCAATAATTCAAAGAGTTCTTTAATGGAATGGATTTTTTGAATTTCAGATTTTATGCATGTTTTTAGAGCCTTTAATTGATCATAAGTTTAACTTACATGTCTTTACTGTAAAAAGCCGACAGTTTTGAGCTCTGCTCCTGATGTGTTTAATATCTCTTCGTTTGAAGGAGACAGGAGTTTCTCCGATTTAGTTGTAATATTTTGAACATCGCAGATGAAGAACTGATCGCAGAACTGATAAAAAAACTCAGGTCGCAATAGCTCTGAAATCTTTGTTCCCGCGTATATCTATGTTGTTCCCGCAGCCCGCAATAGCCGATGTAGGGTGTTGACAACTTTTGAACGCACGCTTTAAGCGGGAAAAATAGGATTTTTTTTTACTTTTGTCATTTGTGAAAAAAAAATTTAGAGGTTTTTATTAATTTTTGATTACGCAAGCAGGGGGCCCCCGTGGCCCGGGGGCCCCGTATTATTGATACGGCTGATACGGCGGTAGCTACGCCCCTGCTTAAAAGGCATCATTATGTGGGAGGTTATGAAAATGATTCTTACCTGATAAACACAATCTAGGAACATCAAGAAAGTTGGACTTTGATCTTTGGTTCTAGCATTGGGAGCAGCATAAGCTCCACTTTGGCATCTAGTCAGGAATGGATGTCCAGCTTGAATGAATTCTCTTTCTATGAGTGCCTCGAAACCATGCACAGTTCTGCAGTCTGGATTTAATATTATCTGTGCTAATGCACACACTGTCAAAGTTCCATCAGTGCCTTCTGCTCCATGAACTAGCACTGATGAACCTAAAAGTGGAAAGAAGTGGGTCTTTTATTAAAAGTCAATATATTTGAAGAAAAATAATTATTTTATCTGCATGTTGTAAGCCTAGTACTTGATAACTAATTTATTTTATTTGAGTATAACATATTAAATTGTCTCTCAAAATCGGCTATGTTTTTTAAATTTTAAGCAAAGAGTCATGCAAACTTTAACTTAGCAATTTATAATTAAGTTTTGAGTGGGTTACTATCTCTCTCAATTTGAAAAAGATGTTAAAATTACTTTTTAAAATAGAAATAGCTATAAAACTACAGATATTAAACAAGGAAAGTTGACATAAATTTTGGATTGATACAAGGGGGAATACAGAATCGTTTAGTTTGCTAGGAAAGGCATCATTTCTTAAAGATTGCAAATAAGAATATAGCAAATAAGCAAGCTAAACTCAACTGTGTGTTAAAATACTAAGCAAAATTTACATTTAAAAGTGTTGTTGTTTCTTAAACAAATGTGGTTTAATCTAAAATGCGGCTGCTTAAACAGAGGTTTCAATACCAGCAATAGCATTCACTTAATAAAACTTATACTTTTTGCTAACAACGAGGTTTAGATAATTATTTATTTTAAAAAAATGTGGTCAATCAAATTATTTATCTTACCATCTAGGTGTAAACACTGGGCCACTAAACAGGCACATGTTAAGACATCTTTGACATTGGTGAGCCAACCTGAAGATTCCAAACGAGACAGCCATTTATCTACAGTGCAGTTGCCGTCATTGCAAGCTGTAAACAATTAAACTTTCAATAAAATTCGATTCACAATAAAAATTTTATCTTTAAAAGTACCAAAAAAGTATATGTTGTATTTTTTTTTAAACATTGCATAATTTTTCTAACAGTAGAAATCAAGTTTTTTAATTTCAATTACCTATCATGAAATAAAAGGTAATGAAATAATTGTGGAGGGTTAAAAATCCGAAATGGATATTTTGTGGTTTCTACATGTTTTGGAGAGCGCTGATTTCAAAAAAAGTAGTTTTTGAACGTTAGTCTGCCTGCTAGAACCACTCCACAGCTTAAACTAATATCGCTACATACTTCAAATTTTGCACACTAGTTCCTAGTACCTATCAGAAGGCATAATCAGATTGTGGAAGTGATTGGTGCAGTGCAAAGGGTAACTGTAAACTTGGAAAACAAGCTTCCAGTATCTGTCAGACATCATAAGGTTTTTTACGAAAATCACACATGCACAATTAAGTAGTTGCCATAGAACTTTTTAAGTTTTGAAAATAATTTTTAGAGCATATAATTGCTTTTATAAGTATTGATTTATTGAATGGTAACTGAATTGCAATTCTTTATTGAGGCATAGTTTTTAATTTAAAGTAATTATTAATCAAGCTTTTTCAATAAACTTTTACCAGAATCAATATTTACTTTGATGTTAAAGTTTATCCTTAAATATTGAGTAGCAGTAAAAATTACCTTCAATTAGTTTATTTAAAAAATCAATTAAATTGAAATATCTGTCAATGGGTTTATGCATTCGTTTCCACATTGGATAATGAACATCAGGTTCAAATCCACCTCCTGAAACAAAAAGATATGCACATAAATAATTTAAGAAATATTAATAATAGCAATAATAACTTTTAACTAACATGTAGATGACCAGGATTTTTTTTAAGGATTAGCTTAAACTTAGATTTAAACACATTGACATGGTGCTTTAGTGAGATATTCTCAAATGTGTTAATTATCAACACAAATGAAATAGAAATTATGATTTAATTACTAATATTACTTTAAGACTTATGACTAATTAAAATACAAACAAAACAAATAACAATATTGTACACCTACACAGAACATGATTTGTTTTTAAAAAAAAACTTTATTATTACTAATTTAGTTTATTGGTAATTAAGTAAAGCAATTTTAAATTTTAAGTAAAAAGCTTGATGTATATTTTAGTGTGCTAATTTCAAGCCTCTTAACATAGCTTTAACACAGTTTCAAAGTATTATAGTTGGTAATGGGACAAAATATCGCGGGCCCAAAAGATCGCCGTAAATTAAAAATGGAGTGGATTTTATGGTGTTTGGCAGTGAGAGGGAGTTCGATGGTAAAATGGTATTACTTATCTAGTACATTGTGATGAAGTTCGGTTTTACCTATTAGTACCTGGATTTTTATAAAAATGTATTTTAGGTCGTGCATTTTTATGCATTTTTTTTATGACCATTTAGTCACGAGGTGGGTTTAATGGGTTAAGGTTTTATATTTGAACTTGATTTTTATAATAGATATAATGGAGTTCAATGGTAAAATGGTATTACTAATCTAGTAAATTGTGATGAAGTCCAGTTTTACCTATTCGAGCCAGGATTTTTATAAAAATATATTTTAAGTCATTCATTTTTATGCATTTTTTTGTTATGACCATTTAGTCACGACACGAGGGGGGTATAATGGGTAAGGTTTTAAATTTGAACTTGATTTTTAGCTCGATCTTTTTGGCCGCGATATTTTGGCCCGCGATATTTTGTCCCCAAACCATTATAGTTAAGTAACTCAGTAAAATGTAGATATAGTAAACTCCCGATAATCAGCGGGTGGATTATCTGCTTTGCAGATTATCTGCGGGCCACGTTCCCCCCTTTATTTTCCCCTTCAAAAATAATAATAATTTAACAAAAGCTGAGAAATGAAATTAATCTGTTTCAAAACTTAAAAGAATGCATTCCAAGAACAACAAATTCCTTTCAAGATTGACAAATACATTTAAAGAACAACAAATACATTATAAAAACAACAAATGCACTTAAATAAGAATGACTGGTGTGTGAAAAAATGTGTTCTACCAGGTGCACATCAAGGGCTATTTGTCATAAAGAGTCACTTGTAAAATAAACTGTTCGTGATTTTAATTGAACTGCTTTGTGTGGTTTGTGTGGATTTCTCTTTAATAATACTTTATAAAAGCCAGAAAAAATTTTGAGGATATTTTCTCTGCTTTTGCGGATTATCCTCGAATTCGCTTATCAGTGGATGCCGTGCTACCCAATTCGGCAGATAATCGGGAGTTTACTGTATATTTAAAGCAAATCAAAACTGTATAATTTTACTCAAGGAAACTGAAAACAGAGAAAAATCTCCAGCACATAAAAAAGAACAGTATTAAACAGGGATCAACCTGGGTCAAAAAATGCTGTAGCAAAAATGCTAAAATGTAAAACAAAGCTGTAGCAAAATGCTAAAGAAAAATTATTTGCTTATAAATCAACGTCACGCCAATTAAATCACTTGAATCTATACACAACTCAATCTTAGTGTAGCAGTTAATTTTGTTAAGCAGTATAGCTTAACAATACATTGATATTTTTTTATGAATCACGACATGACAAATTTAAATAATTATATAAAACGTTACTTTTAACTTTTTTTTAAAGTACTTTTATAAAGTAGTACTTTTAACTTTTTTATAAACATTTTTAAATAAGTACAAGTAAGTAAGTTGGTATTTACTTTGATTTATGGTGTTGGACTATCTTCAGATTTGTCTATGAACATGTTTTCGCTGTTCATTTGGTGTATTTAACCAAGTTTTGCTTGGTTGAAATCCCAAACTTTTGGTCAAATACATATCCTTATTAAAATTGTTCGTACATTTGTTTTAAAAAAAATCCAAGCACTTTTCCAGAAAAATTCAAGGACTAGAAATTAACTTGCAACCTAAAATCTAAGTCCATTAAAAAAAAAAACTAAATATTGTTTAAAATCAGAAACCCCAATACAGGCGGAAGTAGAATAAAAGGTTCAAACGTTAACAAAAAGTATTTTAACATTCAAGGTGATCACGACTCACGGACATCGTGAATCAGACACTTGATAAGAAAATATATTCTGGTTGTCAGAGTTGGCCTGAACCGAAGCTACAAAAGCTACAAGATACTCTTCCGATCACAATGAGCCAGACAACTGTCAATCATTCTCAAGTAATGTGACATCATCGGTAGATTTCGTTAAAATTACTAGGCTGTAATATGAGTAAATCAGGAAGCACAATTGAACTGATTTTAAAATGGTAGGTTGCACTGGGGCTGGCCGAGATTTGAAGACATCTTAGTGTAATCCAATCTGAATTCATCTTATAATTTTGATTAAATTTTTAATTTTCATTATTAGAATCGGTTATTTGAACTTGTTGTTTATTGAAATTTAAGTTTAGTTTCACAGAATTACGTCGTCGCATTTTCGCGACGACCAATAATATTTTTTTCGCATTTTCGTGCAACTCGTCGCATTTTGCGACAAATGCGACTGCAGATTGATCCCTGGTATTAAAAAATCAATTTAAATGGCACCTTTTGTCCTGGCCAAAAGTGCAATATTCTGAGATCTAGTGTCAATTATGTAGCCCTTCTTGCCAGAGCCCAATACAACATTTAGCAAACGTTCATCTTCTTTGCATCGCCTGTTATTGGCACCCACCATTGGCTGACTACTTCGTAATAGAGAAGCCTGAAACATGTTTTAAAAATAAGTTACATAAAGTCTTTATTAATTGTAGTTTATTTTATGATTTAAAAAATGTAAGAAATTCGGAATCTATTTCAATTACACCAATAATTGAGTTTAACTATAAATCTTTTACTTAAAAATGAAAAGAGGTTAGGTTAGGCTTGAATTATCCTCGCACTAGAGCTACACGAGGGCCATTGGCGACGGGCGTCGTATTTTAGAACCACAGTCAGGTGACGAGCCAACACCTGAATAGGCACCCAACGCAACCGTTAAGGGCAACATCGTACACAGCGTTAGGACTTTGAAGGATATTTAATGTGCACTCTCTTACACGGGGCATTATTCGGCTGCATGGGCCGTTTTATAGGTCGGCAGCTATTTTGGCGATGCCCGGACCCGAACCTGGGACCTTCTGCATGCTAAGCGAGTGCTTAACCGACTGGGCTCCCCAGCCCCTTAAAAATGAAAGGAGGAAAATTCCTCTTTTCAGTTAACCATTAAAACATTAACAACAACTATGTGAACACCATTAACTCTTTTATTTTGGTATAAAAACATTAATCTAAGGAGTTTTTTATTAGTTTTTTGTGTAACATTATTTATCCTACATAAATTGTTTAGGACAATGGTCTTCATTGGTCTTATATTTTGTTTTCTTAGATATTCTTTAGTAGAAAGCTCATTATCACGTAGCATAATTTCTTGCACTCTCATGAAGTTACTATTTTTAAGGTTAGGTTAGGTTTGAATTATCGTCACACTAGAGCTACACGAGGTTTATTGGCGACGGGCGTCGTATTTTAGAACCACAGTCATGTGACGAGCCGACACCTGAATAGGCACCCAACGCAACCGTTAAGGGCGACATCGTACACAGCGTTAGGACTTTGAAGGATATTTAAAGTGTGCCCCCTCTTCACGTGGTATTATTCGTTGGATATTTTTGGCTGCACATGCCGTTAATAGGCCGGCAGTTATTTTGGCAATGCATGTACCCGAACCTGACACCTTTTGCATGCTATGTGAGTGCCTAACCGACTGGGCTTACTATTATTATTAAGAATGAATATAAATTTTAAAACCTTGTTTTCTTTATGATAATAACTAAGTACTGGAAACCTCCCAAATTGACGGAAAGCGGCTACACTCTTGAGTGTTTCGTCGTCAATGCTCTTTGGTACCATAACAAGCTGAGGATATGTAGGACACACCTGAAATAAACATTGCCCCTTAGAAAGAAACGTTTTAAATATAATCATGCATGCATCCAAATCTAGCCCATTAAACAAAAAAGAATACCATTGGTACCATTACACCAAATAGTGCCATTTAAACATGAGAGAACATTGAAATCTGAATATGTGAAATGAAAATTCGCATGATTTTAATGCTACACTTATTTTTTAATTCTTGAACCAATTGAAAAAAAATAAAGTAGGCAATACATTATTAAACCGCAGACAAATCTCATTTGACCACAAAGATCAAATATTTTCTGCCTAAACTTTACAACCTAAAAATGTATCAATTTTTATGGAAATTAGCTGCAACTTTCATAATTGATTTCCATGAAAATATTATACAAAATTGAAAAATCAATAGTAAATAGTAAATAGAATAACAATGAATGAGAACAAGAAAAAAAATTTAAACACCTGTATTGAGTCTTAAATTATTACTTTTTCAAGCATATGATATGAACCGCAATTTTAGTATTGCACAGTTAACTATTTTAGTCCAACTAATATTACCTAGCTAAATCAGACGTTATTTTCATATTACAAACCAATTAAAGTAAAGTAAAGAAATGATAAAAGTTTTAATACTAAATAATCTTTGTTGACATGGCTTATCCTCCACTCATCTTTATTTTGCAGAATTTTTCCGTACTCGGTTTCCGGAAGGAATGACGTCCAGCCATCTTCCAGCAAATCGAACATTGCTCGATGAAAAAAAGGATAGAAAGATCTTGGATTTTCTATAAGTAAATATAATTTACTAGAAAACATAAAAATTGCATAAAAAATAATGAAAAAAAAACAAATTCAAAAATGAAATTTTATTTTTTTAAAACAATCATAACCCTCATAACTGAGTAAACATCATAAAAACAGTTTAGTATCCGGCTTGCACGCATTAGGTTACAGGATCAAAACCAGGTCAGCCCATAATACTCAAGAAAATTAGATATTTACAGTTAGGTGGATTTGAAGGCCTGGTTTAAATTTATATTTAAAAAAAAACTAAACTCCTCGGCGCAACAGACCATTACAGGACCAAGGCCTGCCGTGCCCATTTCAGCTTTGGTGAACTAGGGCTCTGGTGTGCTAGGCATATGTCCCGGTAAGGTGGTCAGCCTCATGCGGAACCCCCAGTGTTTAGTTCCCAAGCATTCTTGGTACCCCTTTTATCAACACACTCAAGGGATGAAAGGATGGGTCAACCTCGCCCAATCCGGGATTCAATCCCCAGACCTGTGGCCTGTCAATGAGAAGCACTACCACTAAGCCACTGGGCCTCCTACATTTATATTACTTTTAAGAAATAATCAATAACATTTTTCATTACAAATTGGCCCAGTTATGAAACTGCATAATTAAATATAAAAATCATAAGTGAAGAGTACACAGGAAGAACCGATTGATTTTGTAGAGAAGTTTCCTTAGCAGGCCACTTTGGCGATGAAAGCGAGTGATCGCCTAAACTTGTGTAAGGAAACCAGTTCCTACCACAGAGATTATGGTTAAAGTAATAAAGTGGAAGATCACGACCTCCAATGCTAACGACAGGATGCGCAAGGAGCTCCCAGAAGAGCCCCAATGAAGGCAGTGTTGTGGGTCACGTGATCTTCCTCTCTGATACTTTAACTACTATCTCTTTGGCTCCTAGCTACCAAGATTCAGGCGATTGACAACCCCGACGTTTGGACCAAGCGAAGATGAAAGAGAGAAACCGGTTTTCTGTCGCCAATGTTCGCCAAGCAGACAATTGCGGGCGTCCGCCTGATAAATCAATCGGTTCTTCCCGTGTACTCTTCAAGTCAGTAAATATAATTACCTAAACTCATTAAAAATTCAATTGAGCTTGCGACATTATTACACTCCTCAATCCCTTGGACATCAAGCTGAAGAATTCTGAAGTCTTTGCATTTCAAAATTATTGTTCCAGTACAGAAACTAAGTTTTTTTTCAAGACTATCAACCATCCGATGCAACATCTGAAAACATAAAAATCTAAAAAAGTAAATATTTTTGTAAATGTATCAAATATAAGTTAGTTTTTATGTCTTAAGTTTCTTGTTTAGCTAAATAAATGTGTAAAGGAATTCTGATTGAAGATAAGGTGCAATTTTTTGTAATATGCTTCATCTCAATTAATGCTTTTTACTTCTAAGTAAATTTGTTTAGTCTTGAAAATAATGTAATAGGATAGATATTTTGAATTATTTTGAAACCCAATGTATGCAGTATGCCTGCTTTTGTTGGAATTTTATTACTTACATTAAATATAAGAGAAATAATAAAATAATCTCAAACAAGTTTTTTATAATTGCAAAGTAAAAACTTTACAATATGAATAGTATGGAGAAGTTATGATATAATGACCTCTCTTGAATTGTGCTACGCTGCCGAGAAACGAAAATAGCCAAACATGGCCAGACGATAATAAACAGACCAGCTATTATATCATAGCTGTACCAATAATCTGAACATTTCTTTTAAATTTAGAGTTTTAATTTGCAATTACCCACAACTCTTCATTCTTAGACCTTGAAGATAAGATGAAATGATGACCAGTTATACAAAGCGTTCCCTCCAAAGGGGGATGGAAAGGTCGGTGAAGTGTGACTCCATCAGTAATAGGAGCTTTGATGTAATCGGCAAATTCCATTTTCAGCAACTCCTGAAATAAATGAAGTACATTCAAACTAAACAGAAGTTGAATTAGGGTCGGATTTAACCTTGTCAGTCCCAAAAATTTACTACACTACAGAAACATCTGATATTCACAAAATAAGCCTATTTTAGGTCAAAAATAAGAGTTCCATAAGAAAAAAAATCATTTATATTTTTTATACGGTTTTTGAAAAATGCCAAGATTTTTTAACTGCGGAAAACAACAAAATAAAAATATCTATTTTACCTAAAAACACTTCGAGTCATATACTTTAAGGTATCCGACCATATTATTAAAAAAAAAATAGTAATTGTTTCGACCGAAATAGCTTAAATTGTGTTTTAAATTTGTGGAACTGAAGTGAACTAATATTGAAAGTGATGATTCCAAATGGCATCACTGGGACTGAAATGGTTAAAGATGTGCCGCTTGCAGGCTATAATTGATTTGCCGCCCTTATCGCAATATTCTCCCCTTTTTTTGGAAAGGTAGCTGGTTAGCTGCAAAATAGGGTGGTATGTGCTGTTTAAAGTAGATGCACATATTATAATCCTCTATGTACTTTTACACACTAAATCCAAATAGGCGAATTTTTTAAACTGTTGTACTATCTTTCTTTCAACATTGAAATCTGGAGGAGGGGGTGCAATTGCTCTTGCAACGACCACTTCAAAATAGTAGTGCTAAATATATGTTACAGTTTACATATTCATGTAAATTATTTCTTTCTTAAAAATATTCGTATATTTACAATTTTTTATGCCGAATGCCGCTTTAAATTTGTCATAAAATTAGCCGGCCGAAAAAATTCGCTGCTTTAGGCTACAGCTTACTTAGAAATCCGGCCCTGAGTAGAATACTAACTTAGGAACATAGTTAAATATTAATTACAAAAGCAGATTGTGCAAACAAAAACTTATCATTTTGCCATAGTTATGAAATAATGTTGTCTAGTATAACTTAATTTTATACAGAAAACAAACGTCGGATACCTGTGATCAAAGCTGAAATATGATTTCTAAATCATCTATAAAAAGATAAATTATGTTAATACAAAAACAGATGACTGTCATTAAAAACCAAGTCACCAAACAAATATATAAATTACATAATTAATTAAATGATATTCATATAAGCATTACAATTTTATAATTAAATGCCAAAGAAACAGAAAGAGGGTGTACGTTTCTACAATTATATTTTTTTCGGTAAAAAGTTATGATCAGTATTTCTTAAATCTATTTGAACTAATATACTTGTTTGTAAACACTATTTTCTTGTAAAATAGGTACTTACTTTCAAACCAAAGTAATTACAAACACTTTTTTTTAACCAGAAACATAAAACATATTTGTTTACTTCTGAAAATGTCAATGTACCAAAAATTTTACAAACCAGTAAGTAACTAAATAAGTTAAAGTTACAGTGTAGAATTCACTAATGAATTGGGATGTTTTAGATGACGTATACGTCTGATATTTTAGAGATCTATAGCAATCTGTTTTATTTTAAAGTTTTTTACATGCAACTTGTTTTTAATCCAATTCCAAACTTTATTGGTTTTAATTCGAATGAATATCAAATGCGAAGAATAAAATCGATGTTGTAAAAAAAACTTCGGTTTAAATGATATTTTGTCTCATGCGAAAGCAAAGTTGTAGAAAAGCAATTTAACTTGATTCACCTTTCACGAACAGATAAAAGAAAATATTTCTACTAAAAGAAAAGTTTGTAGCAACATTCGTTGCAGCGAGGAATAAGAAATATTGTATTGTGATCCAAACGAATGTAATTCCAGAAATATCAAAAATTAAAACAGTAACGCTGATGGGACTGCTACAATTCACGACTTCGAATCATAAAATCTTATATTCGCGAGGGCTGTAGGGAGCCTAGTGGTCAAAGGCTTGAGATTGAGATCGGAAGGTTGAGAGTTCGAGACCCGGTCGCCACTGAAGACCTACCGAGTATATGCGGAGTACGTGCTCTTAAAATCTGTTGGGTCCGAAAGTCCTGTGGTCGGTCATTGAGCAGTTCACCATGGGTACAGGTTCCTGGAGAAAATTTCCCTCCCTTTCAGGGACATGTCAAAATTGTGGAGGTGGCGACAGATGGCAACATCTGTCATATGTGTATGTGTGCGCCTTGTGTTGTCCTACTTGACGATGGTTTATAAGCGGGTCCTTGCGACCAAGCACACAAGCCTGAAAATATATGTCAAACCAACCAACCAATATATTCGCGAATACCCAAAAAATATTTAATTCTGGTAGTACCAAATAAGGAAAACAATGCCACTTGATAACTGTTGCCACTCACGACGTAAAACATGCAAAAACAATGCGTTCAACGGCATTTTACTAATAAAAAAAAAACCGAAGAATGTTAAAGTGAACTACATGTAATTTTACGAATATTTCTGTGCGATTAATCTGTTATTGTCATCAATCTTGCAATAAAAACCTTTGAACTCATTTTCTGAAGAACGCATTTTTTCATAATATGCTTGTACTCCGAACGTGTATCTAATATTAATCTGCTGCAATTAAAAAAAAAAAATTAAAGGGTATTTAAAAAAAAAAAATATGAATCAATGCATGAGACAATGTAATTTTTAACGAAGAGTAAATTTTTCACTGACATTTAAAAAATAATATTATTAAAAAAAATCTAATTTAAAGTTCGTAATTTCAAACTATCATGGTTAAATAACTCATTTGCTTAGAGCTTAAATTTTACATGGTCACATGCATGGATACTTGCTGTTTTCTCTTCTTTAAAAATTGTGAAAAACAAGTCATTAGAAATTTAGTTATGTTGCTCTCAATTTGGCACACTTAAATTAGTAATTGCAAATTAATTTAATGATTAATATTTGTTTTATTGCAGCCAAGTATTTTTATTTTAGCTTTTATGTCTTGATTTTCATACAAAGTTTTGAAAGTCAATCGCAATTTTTTTTTTAAAAAAATGCTGAAATTATATGGATACCTTAGCCCCCGTAGTATGTTTTCTCATTTTAGAATTTAATTATGTTTTTTTTTTTTTTTTGAAATCTTACAGTTAATCTTTAGAAATATCAAATATATTCAAAATGAGTTCATTCACTGTGTTTCTTTCAAATCGAATAATCATCTATATTTCTCTATATTTTATCAAAACGTGCACTTGAATTCTTGAAAGTTATTGATCTGTTTATGTTACTTTTTTTTTTACTACAACATTGGTTGTCTATCATTAGAAGAATTACTAAATTTTTATACTCCTAAAAACACATTACTTGAAATAAAAAGTGCCTTAAGTGTAACAAACTGTTCTAAAATTATTTTAATAATTAATCCATTTCGCATTTCATCAACCTAGTTAATAAGTTGCCTTTTCATAGCGATATTTTCTATGATAATGCTCCCAAACTAAAATACGATATTTCTCAGTTTTTTGTAATTGTATTTGAATGTAAGTATATTGTATGTTCTTGCCGTTGGTGTTTCTTTTCCTGTCGTATAAATATTTATGTTTTTGTATGATAGTATAAATAAAAAAAACACCCATAAAAAAGATTAGCCTTTATCAAGAAAGATTAACCTAAATATACGTTAAAAACTAAAATATTTTAGGAGATATTTGCATGCAATTAAATAACAAACAGTTCCTGCTGTTAATATTGTATCTGGAATCTTTATTAATTTTTTGAAAGGGAGCAAACATTTCTGGTCATTCGACATGCTGAGTACAATTATTAATTTTTTCCTCTTCAGCGTAATCATCAGACATTTCTCAATTTTATTACATGATTTCATTTAAAACTATTTCGCTCTACTCCCATATTAGCGGTAATCTCATATTTAAAATATTTTAGTAAGTCTAATTTAGATATCGAAGAAAAGTAACCAAATTTTCTTGAATGCTAACTTTTTGAACGGAACCCTTTTTTTTATCTTCTCGTAATAAGAATTATTTTAATTCTAAAAAAAATCTCGCTAAAATAGCTGCTTTTCCGACAATTTTATGAATATGTGTTTAAAGAATGCAAAACAATGAGCAATTTCTATTTATACTCCATAAAGTCATAATTCCATTTTAAACAGCTTTTTTAGTTAAAATATTCCTGACATTTTTTATGGAGGGCGAATGACTACAAATTTTATCCATTTCCATACAAGAATAACATTTTATGATCACAACAACAATTGTTATTTTCTTCAAATTATAACAGCTCCTAAAAATATTCTAGTTTTAATGTGTTTGTGCTTTCAATAAAACTAGCTTACTTCCTTTAAAGGAGCAGTCTTTTTATAGGTATGTATAAGATCACATAGGGTCACATGGGCGTGCATTGGACATAAAGACTGTTTTCACCACTTTGGCTCTAAGTAACTGATGATTTGAACGGATTTTAAACTAAGGAAGCTCAGAAGCAAAGTGGTTGAACTTTCCTTAAGCACTTCTTCTTTCTGAGTCTGAGTGGGTATGATTATAGCGTGTGACCTTTGACTCTCCAGTCGTGGATTGGCATAACTTAATCTCGGTCAAGCAGCATCATTTTCATTAGCCGAGAAAAGAAAATTACTGGGAAGATGATCGACACCTCATATTTGTATACGAGCACATTCGAATATGAAGAGACGGATAGGAAAGACAAAGATCATGAACCTAGTAAGTACTGTACTACTAGTTTTACTATTGTTTTCTAATTGTTTGCTTGTTACGTGGAGTTGAAAGACTTCATATACTATTAAAACGAACGAGCGATTTTAACTCAGTCTGATTGATTTTCACTCCTCCATTCTGGAAAATTCACTTCTCCTTTTGGAGTGGATCCTTTGTGTGTTAAACTTCCGACAGGATCACTTCAAACGAGTGATTTTAACTCAGTCTGAAATAATATTCGCCCCTTTCCAGTGTCGAAAATGCACTTCTCCAACTGGAGTGGAATTCACTCTTTTGTTTTAAGAGTGTACCGCATACGATGTCGCTATAATTATCAATGAATGTCGCATGAGTATCGGCCAAAGTTGGAGCTTATTGTATGAAATCGATCATTTTCTACTAATTTTGACCAGATTTCTCCGTTATTTGAGATTTCGTTCCGGAAATTACGAAAAAAAAAATTCTCCAATGGGGCTGCAAAATTTGCTGTCAAGCCTTTGAAGGCTCGCATATTCCCCAGAACTGGGAGCCATTTAAATTATAAAAGGTGTCATACTACTAGTTTACTATTGTTTTCTAATTGTTTGCTTGCTATGCGGAGTTCAAAGACTTTATACCGCGTACGATGTCGCTATAATTGTCAATGAATGTCGCATGAGTATAGGCCAAACATTGGATGAAATCGATCATTTCCTACAAATTTTGACCAGATTTCTCCGTTATTTGAGATTTCGTTCCGGAAATTACGAAAAAAAAATCTTCAATGGGGCTGCAAAATTTGCGGTCAAGCCTTTGAAGGCTCGCATATTCCCCAGAACTGGGAGCCATTTAAATTACAAAAAGTGTCATACTTAATTTTACTGAAATCATACAGTATTTTGCAAGTGTAAATGGCAAAAAATATTTTCCTTTAATATCATTTTTCATAAATTATATCCTTAATTAGTTTGCTCTTAAAAGTGGTATAAAGGTTGCTTTAAATTGCTCTAATTCATCCATTTTTGCCCAGATATTCAGTTTATTGGCACTGTTGATTTCCACCAGCGTGTGCTTAGCTGCTGTTGAAGGCAAGAGAGGGAGGATCCAGGATATTGGCGTAAGTACATTATTTTATAAAACTTCATTGTTATGAATGCTATTAAAATTGCATACTAAAATTTAAGAATATTTGGCACCGGAAACAGTGATGTGTTTAAAATGAGATGTTTATTAATATTTGTATGGCAGTCAGATTTAAGTAAACGTCACAGAAAACATTTCTCCTCATTAAGCCGTTTTGAAAATTTTAATGTTCTTGATTCCACATTGATTTTGTTTTTTTAAGAATTTTCGTCAATTTTAAATTATTTTTTCCCTTGCTAATTTAAAGTAGTATAAATTCCTGTAGTACTGACAGATAAAAAGATTGAAAGAAGTATGAAATATAAATCCCTGATGTCATTCCTTTCCACCAAAACAAAAAAGAATTTTTAATGTCGGGCGGTTGGAATGAAAGATGTAGGGAGGGAGGTGGGGAGAATTGGCGGAAGGATAGAAAATTTCCCGATATTAACTATAAAACTAAAAAAAGAAAAATAAAAATATTACAACTGTAAGATTAAACTTTAAAAAATTCTATAGGATACTGAATTTTAAAAAATAACAATTTTATATAATATTTTTAAATAATTAAACTGAGTTTCTATTGAATATTATAAATAAATTAATCAAAATAACTGTAATCAATTAATTAATTAACTAACTAACTAGATAAAAATATACCATGTACAATCATTTTAATGCCTTTAGTATTATTATGACAATTTACGTACAATCAGCTTTTCTTAAACTTTAAATGTTTACCCCTTGATGCACTTACTTTAAAAGATACTTATTAAGATGCACTTTCTTTAAGATGCTTTTAACGAATAATTTGAAAGATGAATGTTTCAATTCAAAGTTTATTAATTTAAAATATTTATACTCAAAATATCCACCTCTCTTAAAATAGAAGTGTTGCCCAAAAAGATGCCTGAAAGAAAATAGCAAATAAACATTGGAAACTTTAAAAAGTGTGACGTACTAAATACGAAAATGTATACTGTTGTATATATAACGAGTTATTTCTTGAAAAAAAAGTTACGTTTTCAGTTAAGAGTTTATTTTTGAAATTTGTGATTTTTCTCTAAATTTTTTCACCTTCAAAATACGATTTCTTAAGAAGCTGATTAGATATCTTAATGTCTTTTTGTGACATGTCATTTGCTTATAAAACTATTTATTACTCATAGCTGTTTTTATACAGTAACAAGTGTAAAAGTATAACAGATTTTTCGAAAAAACTGATAATTGTGATATCAATATTTTTCTTCCTTTTTACGATAACCCTCAGATTTTGGTTTACAAGATTTAACAAAGTTAGCACAGTACCAAGTTGAAAGAAAATTTAAACAGTTTTTTTTATTTAATTAATTTTTTTTATGAAATCAGGTTCTAAAAAAGGGTATTTTTTGTCTTTTTTTAACAAAATGTATAAAAACTTGTAAAAAAGGCATTTATATACTAGATTTTTTTAGACTTTTTATATATAGTTTATTTACACATTTTTCGAAAATCTGTATCAATGATTTGAATTTAAGGGTGGTTTTTTTTTTTGTAAAAAACTTTGTCCGTTCATTAAGCTATGGGGCAAAGTAAAATGCGCATGCTAATTATAAAGAAATTTTTTATTAAATTCCATTATAATTTTTTTACTTGTTTTATAGGATGGACTTGACAATCATTTAGGATTAGGCGGTAAGATATTTTAGATTTTTTTCTTACCTAAACTTTTCTGCACATACTTTTTGATTATTTAAAAATACAATTTCTATAATTAATATTAAGGATGCAAGCTAGGTGAAATGTACTTTGTTGCTAACTTGTAGGTGAAATATAATTTTTAAGCATCATTTTAAACTTACTTTCCATAAAAAAAGCATTTTTATAAAATTAAATAATTGATCTAAATTTGCGAATTAACTGTGTTTTATAAATTTTATTTTAATGACTCCAACGAAACCATTTTAAAGATTCTTTGTTTTGCTTGAATTCAAAGAATAAAACTATAATTATATAAAATGTTTTTAAAATATCATCATTAGATTTTATGCAATGCATACTTTAAGAGCTGAACTGACAATCAATTAACAATGAATTTAGTATAACGCAAATTTTAAAAAGTATTTTGTATCGATTTGCTAATTAATGATTTTACACTGCTCAAAACAATTAGGGGAGCACGTTTTACTCCCAACTTTTACTTTACTCCCAACTTTTTAATTTTCGTTCCAAAAATCTAAAATTGGTGAAATAGGTTCATTATGTATCCGCAATGAAATAGTAAAAAACAGGAGAAAAAACTTAGTCTTTTTAAATTAAAATTTAAGGGGAAAAATTAGAATCATAACTTTTTTTAATAAATTCTAAAAAATTGTTTTTCATAGCTTTATTTGTTAAAAAAAGTTGAAATATATTTTTAAACATCTAAAAAATGCAAGCATGAACATTTTTGGGTCAATTTATTTTTCTAAATCTGTTTTAGAGTGAATTTTATTTTGCCATATTTTTCATATTTTCATTTAATAATAAAACAAACATTATTAAATTCTTCAAAGACACGATTCTTTCATCTCACGATACATAAGTGGCGAATTAAATTTAGTCAGAAAAAAAAATCGCAAGCTGATTATTTGCAATGGAATCGTTCGGAGTGAAAGGGTTTAAACTAAGTCATATGCGCTCCCCTAATTTTTTTGAGCAGTGTAAAGTGAATCGTTCAACTTCAATTGCATATTAAATCAATAATAAATTATCAGTTAAAATACATAAATATTGATAATTTAACTTTAAATGATATATATAAACAAACTACTACACATTTTCCTTTAAATGAAATATTTAAATAAATCGTCTGTATATAGTCATAAATTTACATGAATTCTTTTTAACTTTCTCTTATGGTACTGATGATGTTGTTGCAGTCCACTGTATTGCCTCTGATCCCGACAATTTATGGGAAAAATTCAAGGTAATATTCGTTTAATATACAAAACAAAAACATATCTATTGAAAATGTACATATTCTAAAATTACTAACGGTGTGCAACAAGAAAAACTTTCATTTAAAGGTAATTGTATGCCATATAAGGAAATTTCAAAAACTTTAAAACCTGAAAAGTTCTATGGCAGCCACTCCGTGCGCATGCGCTATTTTCCCGATAACCTGATTTTACCGTCTGACAGATACAGGGAACACCTGTACGCCTGTACGAAATTTGAAGTTTGTATCTCTTTTAGTTTTTCAGCAATACCTTTAGAACCCAAACAGTTCCATGGCTGAGTACACCTTGAGAATGTGCAATTTTCTCGAAAATCTTTTTGTGTTATCCGACAGGTACAGCTGAGGAAAAAACTGATCCACGCCTTGTTTCTCGGCTGCTATTGGTCACGGAATTTTGTAAAAGTTTTAATTTTTCAGGAAATGGAGAAGGAAATTAAGAACTGGCAACAAAAATTGTATAAAGGATTGTCTACATATTAATATGAGTACCAACTTTAAAAATTCAAATAGCAACACCCATTTTTTTTATAAAAAATGTTTATGATTTTCAAAATACTCCAGATCCGAAAGAAAATGAATTAATTTGCATTATTTGTTGAGATAAAAATATTCAAATTTGAGCGCCCATAATGTTAAAAAAGTTTCACAAACTTTTAATTCATACCTCCACAAATGAATTAAACAAAGATTTTTTTCATTATATACTTCTTAATCTTCCAAAAACAAATCACACAAGTTTTTTCATAAATTTTTCATTTTTAATATTTTTTTTATTTAAATTTAAATAAGGAAAAATAAAACATGAATAGCAACCCCAATTTTTTTACATAAATCGATAAAGTAGATCAAGTAGAACCAAAACCCGAATTTTTTTTATTTCAACAACAATTATTTGCAGAGTTTTGTAAAAAAAAAAAAAACTTGGGGGAAAAACGAATTTTAGAGACCGTGTAAAGATTACAGCAATATGAATGAATAAGCAACTTTTTGACTTTTAAAATTAAAACTTTTAATCTACTAGCCTTTATTTTATTTCTGAATTGTAAAATCCAAAATAAAAAATTTAAATAAAAACATTAAAAAAATCACAAAATTAGTGGTTAAATTCCAGCACATATTACCTTTCTTTTTGCTTAAATTTCCCTCTAAACTAGTTCAAATTTAATGCTTTAATATCTCAGCAAATAATGCAAAATAAATAATTCTTTTTTGTAAAAGAGATATATTTAAGTGCTGAACATTTTTATTAAAAAAATGTTTGATGCTATTAGAATTTTAAAAATTGGTACTCATTTTAATATGTAGACGACCCCTTATACAATTGTGTTGAGGGTTCTCAATTTCTTACGTTATTTCCTGAAAATTAACACCTTACACAAAATTCCTTGATCAATAGCACCTGAGAAACGAGGGGCGGGTCGTTTTCCCCCTCCAGCTATACTATTAGAACTCATGTTTCAAATTTGAAATCCGTAGCTCTTTTAGTTCAACCTGAAAAGAGGATTCTGATTGACAGACAGCTGGGCCAACTTTCACAAATTCCTTTTTCAGAATTAGCACTCTCCAAACCGCGTAAAAAAATCTCCATATCGTATTTTTGACCCCATCGCATTACCTTTATGACCTTATCTATCATATTAGGAAATATTGAAAGTAAAAAAGGCTTGGCCATAAAAGGAACCGACAGAACAAAAGACGAGAGATCAAAGGGTCACAAAAAAAATAGTATCAAATTCACTAAACATGCTTAGGTATTCGGCACATAATATTTTCTTTTAAATCAATATATGTCAGGCCTTTGTGTTCATCATTTCTTCGGTTCATTTTGAATGCATACATTCTAACTCTTTCGTAGCAGGATAAATTTTTCTGTTTGCCGAAATTAATATGATTTATTCGTTGTTGAGTTGATATTGGAATTAGGACGTGAGAGTGTAATTTGTTAAAATAATTGGTTGAAGGAAGTGTTGCACGTAATTGGTTTAGATACAAATGATCTTTTTAAATGCTTGTATACAACGGGTAATTTTTTTAACTACAAAAGGATGCCTTCCGTCTATACTCCACTTTTATATTTATCCCACGACTTTTCCTTATTTAAGATCAAGTTACACAAACTATTTTTGTAAGAATATGTTAAACCAAAATTTGATCTGATATCTAAATATACCTCGGAAAGTTTAGTTTATTTCGTCCTCTTTGGCTTTTACACTACGTTTATAACGTAATAAGAGGCCCGTCTGACTATCACCCGCCACAAAACAAACTAAAAGCTTCACAGCCAAGTAGGATACGTCATACTGAACCAAAAATCAGACAAGGCTTCATCCCAGCATTTAATTAAAAACTTCGATTGGAAGTAATTTTAAAATTAAAATAACTAAAAGAAAATACGAAAAAAAAAACATTTGTTTAATATTAACTTGTGCCACTTCGTCACGAAATCGTTTTGTTTTTAAATAAAATTTGAATGATATTTATTTAAGTTTTGAATATTATTTTCAAAATAATGTAATATTGAATGATGTTATTTTAAGTTTCGCTTCAATTTTCACAGCAAAAAAAGTTTGTATTTCCTGTAGAGCAATAAATAAAATTAAAAAAAAAGTAAATTGTGTGGTAGTGGGACGGATCCTTACACACCAACTTATATTACTAATTTTTTTCAGTTTACCCTTATTTTTTAAATAATTTTTCCCTTTTTCTTTAACAGATATTGTTTCTGTTGGGAATTTTGTTATTTTGTTCGCGTGAACATTCATAATAGAAAACAATTTTTTTCTTCCGATACAAATTACAAAAAAGTGGGAATGTCAAATTCATACGTACGAATGCAGTAGAAAAAAGAACGCAAAATTAAAATTACGGTAATCTTTACATAATTTTGAATTCGTTATGCGTATTATTTTAAATACAGTCTGTCGCTTTTGGGTTTTTTGAATAAAATTTTTTCGACTTTCAGACAACTTATAGTAAAGCATACAGCCCATCTGACGAACCAAGAAGAAAAGAAATCTTCGAAAACAATGTCGTCAAAATTGTGGATCACAACTTGGAGCATGATCTCGGGAGGCATACATACAGGCTGGGAATCAATGAGTGGGCTGACTTGGTGAGTTATTCTTCGAATTCTTGACTCTTAAAAAGAGAACAAAATATTTTTTAACAACATTCACCCTTTTTGAATGTGTTTTCGCTCAAAAAAGAACACTTAACCGGAAAAGAGCTATTTTAGAATAACTTTTAACAGAGTGAATTACAAATTCACTCCGTTTCGAAAAGAATTTCAATTTGTCTCATAAAAGAGCTATTTTAAAACGTTTTCATAGGTCCTGTGGCGGTCAGCATAAATATCCAATAATTGCCCTCGTGACCGAGTAGTTACTTTGTCGCACACTGTTCAGTATTGGGCTCGCAGAAAAGAGGTGCCGAGATCAAATCCCCGTAGTTCAGTACCTCTTCAGTGGTGACTTCGGACATAGTGCCATCTAAGGGCGTACATCTGACAAGGCAACCTTAATGTAACCAAATCAAAAGTCCTGAGACTCAAAGCAGGCAGCATAGCCTGAGACTCACTCTTAAGGCAGCATCACCTCCCCACATTAATTGTTCCTCCTCCTATTAAAACCTCCTAAAAAAACTTCCTCATAAAAAAACTGTTGTTTTTACAGTTAAAAACTGTCAACTTTGACTCCAGTTAATAATTTTTTACAGTCTAAAACTTAAAAAATTTTTGCGGGAAAACTGTATTTTTTATGTAGGAAAACTGTATTTTAGCAAGGAAAAACTGCTAATTTAACTTCTCCTGGCTAAAATGAAAATACACAGTACTAGCCTGGCGACCGAGTAATTACTTTGCCGCAGACGGTTCAGTATTGGGCTCGCACCCAAGAGGTTCCTGGAAGAGGTACGGACCGGGCCAATACCACCTCGATTAAAAGGCCGAAGAACTAAGCAACACAACGTCACACTAGCAGTCCAATTTCGATTTGTTGACCAATAATATCGTATCTTAAGATGAAGTCACATCTTGATTCATCTTATCTTAAAAATTTATTCAAATACAAGATCTAGTCACGAATGATCATTGGTCAAAACCACATAATCGGTCCACTAATATGACGTCAAGCATTTAGTTCGCCGGCCTTCTAATCTAGTTAGAATTGACCGGGCCCAGTTTTGATCCAGGAACCTCTTGTGTGCGAGCCCAATGTTAAACCGTCGCGACAAGTAATAATTCGGTAGCTAGGGCTAGTATCGGGTATTTGTGCTGAACGATGATCTCAATCACGTTACTCGTTGTACGTCTAATTCAAGAGTTTCTCCCTGCTAAAATATCAGTTTCTCCCTGCTAAAATATCAGTTTCTCACTGTTAAAATTACAGTTTTCCTGTAAAAAAATTACAGTTTTAAACTGTACAAAAACAGTTATTAACTGACGTCAAAGTTGACAGTTTTTAACTGCAAAACAACAGGTTTTTTACAATGCACAAATACCTAATACTATAACCCTCGCGACCGGGTAGTTACTTTGTCGAGAATGTTTACTATATTGGGCTCGCACGCAAAAGGTGCCGAGATTAAATCCCGTAAATATCGTAACGTTATACACTTATAAATCACAAACGGTACTAGCCCTTTCAAGTTTATATTGCTTCTTACGATTTTCAGGTGTTCTTCCGGCACATAAGACGTTCATTTAACACATATCCTTTTGAAACCGCGGAAGAAACGCGAGTAAACAAACGGAATTTTGCCTCTCTGATTGGTCGCTCCTACGCGTTCCGTCCGCCCTGATATTCGTTCGCCCTGTTAAGTTAAAATCAAAGGGAAAAAATAATTAATATTACACTCTAAATGATGCAAGAACAAATAAAAATAATATAAATATGCTTTGAAATAACCAATAAAGTGATTAATTGAATGTGGAAAACCTTTTCTATTCGATTCTTGCACTCGGAAATTAGAACTATTTACCCTTTTTCCCGTAGAACGTTTGCATACTGCATACTTAAACTGTGGTGAGGTATTAAATTAAAAATTCAACGAAACATTTACTTTTTTCCCCAGACGCATGATGAGTTCAGGACACAGATGAATGGATACAGAGGCGCTAAAGTGAGAAATTCAACAAGAACTTTCAGCAAAATTGCCAACTTCAACTTGCCCGATAATATTGATTGGAGGGACATTGGAGTAGTCACTGGTGTCAAAAATCAGGTTAGGAACACATTTATGAACTATTTTTGAATAATGTACAACTTATTATGATTGCCAACAAATAGGCATTTTTTTGAAATATTACGGTTATTCTTATTTAAAAATGTGTGTCAATAAGCAAAGTGCAGCGATGGTATAAATAAAAGAAAGGGAAAAAACCTTTCGAATATTTAAAAAATATATAGGGGAAGGTGCTGAGGTTTGGGACAGATTTAGAATTTTAATATTTTTTTATAAACCGATTATTTAAAAGTTTTTAAGTATTCTCCTTTAACAAACTCTTGCCTATACTAAGGTATTTTTTAAAGATTTTTTTCTTTAATATTTAACTCCACAGGTACGATGTCTCCAGGTACATCCACTGTCCACAGGTACAACTTCAGTGATGTACCTGGGGACAAGGCACGATGTACCTGAGGACACTGTTCCAAATTGGCTAGAACACAATTCTGTAGTACAAATATGAAGTCAAATACATTTTTGGACTTCGTATAGAATGACATCTTTACATTTTTCGAAAAAAAAAAATATCAAACTGTAAATTTTTCTTAATTTAAAATGTATTTCTAAATACGTTTTATAGACAATTAACGAATATGCTTCCCAAATGCTTTTTTATTTATATAAAAACTAATAAATGTAATCCCCAAGACTTGGAAAAAGAGTAAGTTTGTTGTAATTTTAAATAGTAGCTTTATTTTTCAATAACATAATTTGCAAATTTGAAAGATAACTTATAAGCCAAAAAAAATAATAACAATAATTAAATCTACCCAAAATTATAATCATCAAAAAGACGTAGGAAAATAACTGCTGTCCTCTTCTTGTGCTTGGCTAACAACATTTGGTGCTGGAAGTTTAGGAATTGTATCACCTCTATCGAGTTCAAATTTTTCAGTATATTTTTCAGTTTTAGTAAATATATTCGAATTTTCTATATTTTTTAAGTATTCTATATTAAATTCATTACCCTGTACTTCAATAATATTGGCCAAGTTATATTTGACAGTTGTTTTCCCCAGGAACCTCACTAAAACAAAGTCCACTACTTGAAGTTCATCATTATTTGTTGATTAATTATGCAAATTTAGTGTCAAATCATTTTCAAATATTTATGTTTGAATTAAGAGTTGAGTTCCATCCTTCCATTCAACATCCTTCAAACGTATGTTTGCTTTATTTTTACTTGGAGCAGACTTTTTGCTTTTGGTCGTTTTCTGTTTAACTTCTGTATTTTCTGTTAAAATGAGATTTTCCTTTCTGCCTCTCTTGTGGTTTGTTTTCGTAGAATTTGTTTTGTAAATAGTCAAATTTCTTCGTGATATACAGAAGAGCAGGTCTGTGGCTATACTGATCGGAACTTAAGGACATTTGAAAAACAGAGAAACAGTAATATGCACAGTACACAAAAATTTGCAGTGCAGCAGAAAAGTTGGTTGTACCTAGGGACGTCCCTAGGTACAACCAAAATACTGTCCCAAGGAACAGCACATCGGGTAATTTTTTAAAACGCATTGTAATAAGAAACTGTTAAGTTTTGAAAAACACAAGTATTAAAAATTACTTTAAACAATGGCTTATTAAGTAGTACTAAGAAGAGCCGACAAGACGATTAAACCGACGCGTAATAAAAAATATAAAATGATAGTAAAAGTTACTCGAGATGTGTGAAATCAATAAATCCTGTTTATTATGCCCCCATTAGCTTTCGGCGACCCTTCTTTAACAAGAGAAGATAAAGTTTTGTTAGTAGCGTTGCCACTAAAAATACAGGATTTTTTCGATTTCCCTAAAACGAGTTATTCCCCATATCCCCATGTACAACTGTCCCAAAGCTGAGCACTTTCCCCTATGATGGGATATCAATGTATAGAACTGCGCTTTAATTGATAAATTGAAATACCTTCAATTTACAATAACTTTAGTAACTTCATCTGAAATATAGTACAATTTTTATTCGAATCGAAATCCAAAACCTAATAATGAAAATTAAGATATTTTGATTTTCGATAACAATTTCAGTGACTAGTTAAGTAATAGGAAAGTGGGCCAGGTTAGGTTTTTTTAGAACTTCTTGTTTTAAATACTTAATTAGTACAAACGGCATGAAAAATCTGTACACAACTAATTATATGGCAAAAATGGAAAACTGAAATTTTTGTAGGAACTGCCGATGGCTCATACGGAGCATAATAGTTGTTGCATATGCTAAAAATAAAATCTAGGTAATAAAAAGGACGAAAAGTAGTATTAAAACACTGATTTAAAAAAAACTGTTGGTATAATTTCATCAAAATGTTCTTAGGAACAATGCTGGTCAAGTTGGGCTTTTTTATAGAAAGTCCCGCTGGCAATACGGAAAAAAATAGTTGCTACAGGTGTTAAAAATAAAATCCTAGATACTAAAAGTACAACGAAAAGTTGAATTAAAAGTGTGAATGTAGTTTTTTTTATTTTAATGTTTTTAATAATGTTCTCAATATTCTCTTAGCAACAATGCGGGTCTTGCTGGGCCTTTGCTGCCATCGCATCTCTCGAAAGTCACCAAGCCTTGAAAACTAGACAGTTAGGCACACTTAGCGAACAGAATCTTGTAGACTGCTCTGGTCCTGAAGGTACATTTTAATCTATTGTGAATCTTAAGGTAGGCGAATACCCAAAATTCCCCAAAATTCTAAAATTTTTACTAATGATTTAATCTTTTCCAAATTTGGTATACTGATTTCAAATATAATGAATAATACTATTTGGGCATTTTTTTAAATTTAAATATAACTTATTTATTTTAAATGGTGTTTTTCTACTAAAAAAGGAGGTTTACGCTAACAAGTCTACCGCATTGAATTTTCATCCTATAACCATTAATTATGTGTTAAATTCTTCAATTTGAACTGATACATGCAATGACCCTTTAGAGTTGCATACAAATTGCAAGAAAAGAAGTTATTAAGAAAAATGTTATAAATTAACCACACAAAAAAAAAGGATTTTTTTTTTCGATTAACTTACACTTGGACATTTTTATAAAAAAAACTTACATATTTACACCGGATGTTAGAGGTTCATGGCACATATATATATTGAAATAGCATCTGTAAAAAATTTCAGGTAAATTAATGTAAAACTTTTTATACTAGAAGTGTTGGAGCAAACCCCTTTTTTTAGGTGAAAAACACCGTTTAAAATAAATCAATTATATTTCAATAAAAAAAATTGCCTAAAAAGCATTGCTCTTTATAATTGAAATCACTATGCCAAATTTGGAAAAGATTAAAGTAATAGTAAAAATTTTAGAATTTTGGGTATTCGCCTACCTTAATTAATTTTTTATAGCAACGTGCAAAAAATTTCAATTTTTTTCATATCATATTCATTCATAAATCGTTGCGAAAATTACATTTTACGTGCTTACGTCACAGACAGTGCCGAAAGTAGTACTTTCGGCACTAGTGCGGTAAAGTAGATAAGAGTATACGATTTGTAGGAAAACAAAATGATGTCATGAATATCTCCATGGAAAGTAAATTATGCCATGAAACTCACTTATTTCTATTGGTTAATTACTTTTGCATTTTCCAATATCTCCATGGAAACTACAAGTACCACAAAAATTATTAAAGGAAATTAAATAAGACAAAAGTAAGAACACAAATTTCCCGCCAAACAATACTTTTATTTAACATGCATATTTATAGTAACTTTTGATCCGTTGTAGTTATTAATATTTGCATTTGGAGGCAGTCCGGGAAGCATTCCTTCCTATACTTTTTTTCAACATTATTATTTAAAATATTGTAAGCAAGCACGTGTTTAATAATACTTTATTAAGCTCTTTTATTATTTTACTCGATCTACGGTCTCATGAAATAAAAGCAACTTGCTTAATAAAGTATCATTTTAAGCACTAGTTGCTTAAATAACTATAATTTTTATTAACTTTCTCTGTTTCAGCACCCCACTTTGAGAGGTAAAAAATTTTCACACGGTACTTATCCTTGCACCCGAATCCTATAAAATTACGAACCAAAAACTAAGATATGTTAATCAAATTTTTCAACCAATAGTTTAAATTCTTATATGTTCTTGTAACAAATCCCTGCATAAAAAAGGAGGCCCAAATTCATTCCCAATGAGATTCGAACAAAACAAGACATCACCTTTTGCTTTTACTCTCAAGCCAAAAGGACCTGTGATGTTCTGAACCATATTTTCTAGTTATTCATTGTTGTATGTAGTTAGTGATGGGGTTATTCATATTAAATGTCTTTAAAACCTTCAAAAACTTTCTGATAATTTTCACCATTATTTCTCTACAACAACACCGGTCACCTCGCCTCAAACCCATAAAGATTTAACTCTACAATTTTCACAAAAATTAGGAATCTTTTGTTGCTCATAATTATTGTCATCTAATATTGCAATTCATATAGATATACAGGGTGTCCCAAAAGGGAGTACCTGTTTCTAAAAGTTAATAAAAAAGAAATAGATAGAGATATTAACACAATTCTTGCAGAAGAATTTAGTCTAGAATTTGATACGGAACACTTTATTATGTTAGTTATTTTTTTAAGTTATTATGTTATTACACTTTATTATGTTTAATTGAACCGAAAGATGGCGTTTTATTACCGTGTGTTGGCTGTATGAAAGAACTAGGCATGTGTATACACCAAATATAAGGACAAGTGGTCAGAACTGAACATTTCTGAGCACGTGTTTTTCTTTTCGGTGTATACGCATGCCTTGTTCTTTCACACAGCCAACACACGGTATTGAAACGCCATCTTTCGGTTAAATTGAACATAAGATAGTGTAATAACATAATAACGTAATAATCACAACTAACTGAATAAAGGGTTCCATATCAAATTCCAGACATAATTCATTCGTTTTCTGCAAGAATTGTGTTAATATCTCTATCCATTTATTTTTTATTAACTTTTAAAAACAGGTACTCTACTTTGGGACACCTTGTAGATAAACGAATAAAAATTAATATTCGTTTTAAGCACATAATTATTTTTTTACTTTCAAGAAAATTAAATATAGAATTCATTTCTTAGTTTTAGTTATCTGAGCAACTATAACTGAATTCATACGATTTCATTACTGTAGTAAATAATATCAAAATCTTACAATGATATTATACAGTTTTGTATACACTTTTTCACAATCGATTCAGTGCGATTTTTTTATTTTTTATTTTAGGTAACATGGGTTGTGAAGGTGGTCGTACGGATCTAGCTTTTGATTACATCATAAATAATGGTGGAATTGAAAACGACCAATCATATCCTTATACGGGTCAGGTAATTATCTGAGTTTCGATTTTTGTCTCTAAAAACAAAAGTAAGTTATAGTGTTAATTAAATTTATTCTTAAACAAAAAAAATGATGAATACTTAAAAAACTACATACTTTGATAAGGATGAAAATAATAGGAAATAATAATACATGTTAGCCAAATTTATATATGTCGATTTGTGTAGGGGATACTTAGAGCTACTAACTGAATTTCAGTGTGAAAGCATTATATTCGATTGGTGTAGGGGGTAGTTTTTTTTTACTAACCAAATTTATTAGAGTAACTAACAACGAAACGGTAGCGATAAGTTGCCATATGTAGTATACTTTCTCCTTAAATTTGGGAATTGGCGATATTCATGTTAAGGACGACTTTATATGCTGCTTTAATTTTGGATGAGCAGTATATTATATTTATATCGCTGTTTAAGGTAGGCGAATACCCAAAATTTTCCCAAATTCTAAAATTTTTACTATTGCTTTAATCTTTTCCACATTTGGCATAGTGATTTTATACATAATGAATAATACTATTTAGGCTTTTGTTTTTATTTAAATATAATTTGTTTATTTTAAACGTTGTTTTTATACTAAAAAAAAAAGGTTTACGCCAACAAGTCTACCACATTGAATTTTCATCCTATGAACATCTATTATGTGTTAAATTATTCGTTTTGAACTGATACATGCAATGACCCTCTAGAATTACATACAAATTACAAGAAAAAAAGTTATTAAGAAAAATGTTATAAATTAACCACAAAAAAAGGATTTTTTTTCGATTAACTTACACTTGGACATTTAAAAAAAACCTTGTATACTTACACCAGATATTAGAGGTGTAAGATATTAGAGGTAATGTAAAACTTTTTATTCAAGAAGTGTTGGCGTAAACTTGTAAAACACCGTTTAAAATAAATCAATTATATTTAAATAAAAAAAAATTGCCCTAAAAGCATTGTTCATTATATTTGAAATCACTATGCCAAATTTGGAAAAGATTAAAGTAATAGTAAAAATTTTAAAATTTTGGGTATTCGCCTACCTTAAATGAGATTAAATTTTGCAGTACTTTCAATAATTGAAGGTGCTTTGAATTCGAACTTTTTTTCTGATATTTTTAATTTATTCTAATTTCGATGAGCAGAATTTTTTGACGTATTACATTTGCCTATAGCATTAGCATTTGAAGTTTGGAGCTATGAACGCGGTTCACATACAGACGGACGACCAGACAGAACAATTATAATATCTTCCACTTTTTACGTTATAACCGTAGTGTGGGAGATAAAAGTAGCATAGTACATTAATAGCTAAAATATTTTTATAAAAATAGTAATTCATCATTAATAAACTTGGCTTCCTAAGTGTTTAGCATGCCTCCTTGAAAAAAAACACTCTAACGTGAAATATGACAATTTTTAGAGATTTTATTTAAAGCTTTGTCTTAATAATAATAATAATGATTGTGCTATAATTGTAATGATAATAGTAATGGTAATAATAATAACAATAATAATAAAATAATAATAACAATACCTTCAACAATGATAATAATAATACTCCCAGTAACAATAATGTTAAAAAATAATACTAATGATGATAATAATTATAACAAAACCAATAATAATAATAATACCAATAATATAATAATAACGCAAATTGAATATTTAATGGTCCGCCTCGGTGGCTGAATGGTTAGTGTACTAGCCTTTGGAGCTGCTGAGGCGGGTTCGAATCCCGGTCAGGCATGGATGTTTGTGACAGTCAATAAATGTTGTTATTTGTCTATGTGTTATTCATTTCTTTATGACTGTAAAATTTCTTTCTGTGTCTGTCCCACTTGACGAAAGCTTATAAGCGGTTCTCCGAACAAGCACACAAGCTGGAATATATATGTATCATACCATAATATTTTATGACTCTTGAAATAGGACGGTACTTGCTACTACAGGGAGGAATGCTCTGCAGCCACTTGCGACGATTTCGTGGATATTCCCATTGGAGATGAGGAGGCCCTGCAACAAGCCGTGGCAACAGAAGGGCCAGTGAGCGTAGCCATCGATGCTAGCCAAGAAAAGTTCCAATTCTATAAGTAAGGTTCTTTGACGTTATTTTTATTGTTAAAAAAGCTAATGCTTGTTGTCTTCTATCTTATACCGCGGTTACACGCCTTCAGCACTGAGTTGAGTACTGACTTGGGCGGTTTGACCTTGGGCGATTCGACCTTTCAAGTGAGCGAGAAATTGGCGAGTGATAAAAAAAACCTTGTCGATTTTATTCATTGTGTGTGAAAAACAACGGAGGTTATAGAATTTTTTTCTAATAACTAACTAAGACTTCACAAAATTTTCTGCTAAGATAAAGATTGATACTGATGTACTTTAAAATTTTAATTGTATCGCATTGAAAAAAACCCTCATTAGTTGATATATTTTATAACTTTAGTATTAGTCATTCTATTTTTCCAAGAAGAATGTTTAATACAATAGTTGTATATTAAAAGCTATACTTTGAGCCTTATCACTAATATTTTGTAATATTTTAATCCATTATATGAAGTTTGCTTGTACTCTGGATATACTTCTTTGAAAAATTAAAACATACGGATAAGAATATACAGATTAAGAACATACAGATTAAGAACATACAGATTTCAAAATTTTAATGTCAGAATTCAAATACTTCAAATATAGTCAGATCTCGAATACTGTTTAAAGGCAAAAGTTCAATACTGAATATATTTCTTATGTATTACTATTATTTATGTTAATTAGAATACATATATAGTATTTATTGAATATATTTTTTTATTTATAGAGCAGGAGTATTCAGTGAGATTCAGTGTAGTAGTGAAGAAGAATTGGATCTAGTTAAAGGTACGATGATTTGAATAATGGTTATGGCAAAAAACAGGAAATACTTTAAGGGTACTATAAAAAAATATTTTAAACATATTTACCATAAAGATGATATAAAAGTTTATGATAGATTGTTGTTAATATTTTTGATGTTAATTGCTTCCTTATTATTTACCATTTTTAAATGGGAAACATGACCTCCAACTTAAAACCGTTAGTTTGACGAAATTATTTACATTATAGGAGAAAAGTCTTTTACTTTAGACGAGAGATAATTTTATTAAAAAAAACCTTCTATTTAGCTCCGAGTTGCAAGCAAGGAAACATCGGTGACGTAAATATTGATTTGACACAGAATCCTATAATTAAAATTCCATCGAGATACGGCCGTGTCATTCAAATCTAAAATCCCATCATCAAAGTCTTTTATCCATCGTGTCACTTCAGTTAGCGGAAAATTATAGACAGTGCTAAAAAAATTAGTGGAACGCATGGATTTAACTCTTTCACAACCGATGGTTTTATTTGGAACCATCAGCTTGCGATTTTTTTTCTCAATAAGTTGAGCTCGCACTTATGTATCGTTAGAGGAAAGAGTAATGTATTTTGAAGAATTAAATAATGTTTGTTTTTATTAAATGAAAATAGGGAAAAAATTACAAAATAAAATTCACTCTAAAAAGTTTCATGAAATAAACTGACATTGAATTCTTCACGCTTGCTTCACGTTTTAAAAATTGATTTTAACTTCAAAAAAATAATAAAGTTTTGAAAAATTATTGCTATAATTTATTCAAAAGTTATAATGTTATGACTCAAATTTTTTCCCTTAAATTTTAGTTTAAAAAAAAATAAGGGGAAAAAACGCCCCCAGTTTTTTAACCATTTCATTCTGGATGCATAATGAATCTTTTTTTTTTAAAAAATCAAACTTTTAGAATCGAAAATAAGAAGTTGGAATTGAAAGGGTTAGCAAAAGTACCCAAAGTGCTCACCTAATTGTTTTGTGCAGTACTGAATCACATAATCGGAACTGTTACTTTCACGTCTGTCTAAGCGTAATGTCATTTTGTGTTGTGTTACTAATCCTCTGCTCATCTGACAGTAGTCAGTTGATCTCCAAAGGTTTGTTGAAAGTAAAAACGTCAATCACAGTCAAAGGGTCATATGATAATTCTTTCATATTGAGTCCAAGACACTGCTGGATGTGCTCACAATATCCATACTAAACGCAAATTGAACTCGTAACTCGGAGTTTATAGTATTAAACCGCATGAAGCTCACAGAGCCCCCAATCCTTGTCTATGAAGTAATAAAACGTCAAATATTGATTTGATGTTTGAAATATTTGGAATTTCGGATTGAATAGCTTTTAATTTCTAAGTATGAACTAACGCAACGTCAATCATTGATTGATTAAAAATTGAAATTTCGCCTGTCAACAACTTAGACCTGAATACAAGACCTTCTATGGACCAAATGTCCATACTTTTGACAAATAAGCTCGTAACTCGGAGTTTACAGTATTAAACAGCATGTAGCTCACAGAGTCCCTAATTCTTGTCTACGAACTAATGAAACGTCAAAAATGGATTTGATGTTTGAAATATTTGGAATTTTTGATTACAGAGCTTTTTATTTCAAAGTATGAACTAATGCAACATCAATCATTGATTAAAAATTAAAATTTGCCCAATCAACAACTTAGACCTGAATACAAGATCTTCTATGGACCAAATGTCCATACTTTTGGCAAAATAAACTTGTAACTCGGAGTTTACAGTATTAAACCGCATGTTGCCCACAGAGTCCCCAATCCTTGTCTACGAACTAATGAAACGTCAAAAATTGATTTGATGTTTCAAATATTGGGAATTTCTGATTGCAGAGCTCTTTATTTCAAAGTATGAACTAATGCAACATCAATCATTGATTTAAAATTAAAATTTCACCAATCAACAATTTAGACCTGAATACAAGACCTTCTATAGACCAAAGCATGCTTTTGGCAAAATAAACTCGTAACTCGGAGTTTACAGTATTAAACCGCGTGTTGCCCACAGAGTACCTAATTCTTGTCTAGGAACTAATGAAACGTCAAAAATTGATTTGATGTAACGCAAAATTATTCATTGATGGATTGAAAATTACTTTTTCCCTCTCAACAACTTAGACCTCACTACAAGACTCTATACACTCTAAAAAATGAATGCTCAAAAACGACGAAATTTTACTTAATTTTGACGATTCGTTTACTGGCAAATGCTTCGAGTTTTCGTTTCCTCAAAGTGAGGAAATTTGAATCGTCATTTTTATGATGATTTGAATGTCGTCTAATCTAAAGAAATATTTCGCCATTTTTGAGCATGTGAGTACAACAATGACATTAAGTTTCCTCAAAATCAAGATACAGAATCGTCAAATCACGATCGTAAAAGTGAGGATTCGCGTTTACTCAAAAGTCACGTGATAGTCTGACGAAACAATCCTCAAAATTAACGAAATGAGGCTTGAGGATTCATGAATCGTCAAAAATGAAAGTGTTATTTCTGAGAGTGTAGAAAAAAACAATGCTCGGAATCACTATTTATTTGGTATAAATGTAATTAACCAAGCGGGGGGGAGAAAATTCGGCTAAAAAAATGATCTCCAAAATTTCTTATCTTTAAATCATGGGCGTCAATGCTTCCATTCCAAGCCTTGGTGTACAAAAGCGAATTGACAACTTTTTAAAAAAATGTGAAAGATTAAATTTCCATTTTCAGACTCCTATTTTTTTTTATCGGAATTACTATTTTCGTTACCAACTTTCCATTCCTGACCCGATTTGTAACATGATAACTTTATCGAATCTTAAATCTAACTTTCCAATAAAATATTGTGCTATTATACAGGGTGGTAATAAAATAACGCTTCCTATTCGGAGTGGTCTGTAGCTTGAATGAATAATCCAAATGCAAAAAACTTTGAGACACTTACTAATCAAGAAGGGGGGGAAAGAATGGAATAAAAAGCAAACTCGTCTCTTGACCAGGGTTCTAAAATACGAGGCGTAATTGGATGTGTTGGCCGTAATTAGCCATAATTGGCTACTCCTCGTAATTATAACCTTGGTCAAGAGACGAGTTTCTGTGTTATAATTCCATTCTTTTTCGTAATAAAGAAACTCGTCTCTTGACCAGGGTTCTAAATTACGAGGCGTAGTTAGCTGTGTTGGCCGTAATTGGCCATAATTGACGACGCCTCGTAATTTAGATTGTGGTCAAAAGACGTGTTTGTTTTTTATGATGATTCTTTTTTATGATTATTTTTTTAGGATTTTGTCTTTTTTTATGATACCATTCTTTTTCCCCCTTCTTGATTAGTAAGTGTCTCAATTTTTGTTGCATTTGGATTATTCATTCAAGCTACATTCCACTTCGAATAGGGAGAGTTATTTTATAACCACCCTGTATTTTCAACGCGTTTAAAATTATTTATTTTATTCTTTTTCTTTCTAGTTGGGGTACCTCATGGGGAGATAAGGGATACATGAAGATGTCTCGAAACCAGAATAATCAGTGCGGAATCGCCACTGACGCTATCTACCCGATCGTCTAACTCTTTTACAATGGACTACTTGTCAAACATTTCTGTGATGTAAATTCGTACAGTTGATGAATTTATGTAAGACCCTTGTTGAAAGATAGAGAAATGTACATTTGTATAGTTCGAATTTGCTAATTGAAGCTGAAATGGGAAGCAACACCACACATGTATTTTGGAACTTGTATAAATTCAACGATCGTATACGTCACTTTATCAAATAAATCATTATCGTCTTTGTCAAATTAATCAATTTATTTTAATAAAAATGCATTGTGTAGCTTTTTTCTGAATAAAACAGGTAGCTATCTATCTGCTTCCAGCTTCATAGAATAACCTCACACAAAAGAAGTTTTCTCCTATTTTGCGGTGTAATATATTACTTTATAAATTTAGTATACCGTTATTTCTATAAAACTGGATTAATAGCACTTGTTAACACTCGTTTTAATGCGTATTTTTTATTTGTGTAATATTTCTTCATGAATTTGGAGTGACGCTAAGTCAAATTATTTGTGTGAGAATAAGCGTTTTAGCTCTTAGTTGAGAAATCTCATAAAAAAATAAATGATTAATAAAAATATTGGTTTTACTGATAACATCCACAGAGAGCTCAGATGATATTGATTTTAGTAAATGATAAATATAAACTTTGGTTTTATTGCATTTATTAAAATAATTTCTTAATAAATAACTAAATAAATATTTTACTAAAGTGAATTTTTTTTAAACTAAAAGTACGTGTTTTTAAAAAGTACCATGAAAGACGTTTGTTGGTACAGCTAGGGGATAAAGATGTTTAAAGTTAATTTTTCCCTTTTCACATACGCATCGTAGTAATAACAAATACGGACTATTTGGTAGCTGAATTCATTCGTGGGATAGCAATTGAGTTGTTCGAATTTAAGTGTAGTTTTTATTTGTCTTAAATAAGGTACAGCGTGCCTTTACATAAAAGTCTCCTTAATAAATGCCAAAGCACAAATCTCCACTGCAAGCTTAAAATATCTGTCTTATGTACACAATAAAAACAAAAATAAAAAAAAATTAGTATGAAGCTTAATACTTTTTAAATTGCAACTAAAAATGTAAGATTTTCACTCTATCAGACACAAATAAAGTTATTCAAGTGTGGAGTACTGACGAGTTTCGAAACTTCAAGTATATTTATCCTAATAATCTTTACATAAACATATTTTTTAAACAAACACACGTTTAAAAGTATTTTTTTTTCAAGAAATTTTAGGTTAAAAATTAATTTAGTAATTGTGGAGGGGCACATCAGGCTAATTAATGCACATATCTTAAGCCCTAAAAAGAAATATTTCGTACTATGTGTGCAAACAACTTATATATTAATATTTTTTTGCAATATTTTTTTCTCTATTTGGGCTGCAAAACTGGGCGGTCTAGCCATTCAAGACTCGGCATATTTCCTAGAACTGTGAGTCATTTTTTGTGGCACCATCTAGGTGACTCTCGCTGCCATTTTACACCCAGGTTACAATGAATCTGAGCTCTCTGTGGATTTTAAAGTATGCCGGGATTTAATTTTGCCGAGAGAACCCAAACCAAATCTCTAGGGATCTTTTACGAGCCACATAATCATATGACATGCTGGCCAAAGATTTTAACGTCCAGAAAATCCGATACAAGTTAGACGGACTCATTGTTTAAAAAAAATAAGAAGAAATTCAATAATCATTAAGTAGGATCAATAATTATTAATTTCGTGAATTACATTTTATGAAGTTTACCCAGAAATGTAAACATCAAAAGTTCTTGTGAATCCATCTGAAAAAAGTTATTTTTATTGAAATATAACTACTTTTGATTTATTAATCTTTAGTATAAGCATATTTATATGATTTCATGTCTTTGAAACGTCTGTTTATGATTATGGCATAATTATTTGATTAATAATTAAATTTTCATTACAAAATTTTCTCTGAATGGCTAAAGAGAGAAAATGTGCAGTGGAAAAACATATAATGTATTGCGCCCAGTCAAAAATTGTAACGTTTTTTTTTTTAGAAATTGAAAAAACAAATCAGTTATTACATTTATTTAAGTTTAGGTAAGTTACTAATTTCTATTTTTACTAATGATCTTGTTCCATTTACCTCACATATTGTCAACATTTCGAAGAAAAAATTAATCACTAATGGGTTAATCTAATCTAACTTACCTATCTGTTACATAAAAACAGTCCCAGATTTTAAATAATGCAATATTCACACAGTTAAAGATTGTAGTAGCTATAATGAGTACCGAAATGCGATAAATTCAAATTTTAAAAGATATTAACACTTTAAACTACCTAGTATCAGTCATTCAGATAACTAAATTGATGTCTCATATTTTTGGACTTTAAAAAATCTTTTGTTTCGATATCAGTTTAAGCGCACCTGGGTGATTTCTAGATAACAATTGGAGAGTTCTAAGAAAATTATGTGCAATTATAGTGCTGATGCTATTGATATTTTGTACTATCATTTTATATAAATAAGCCAAACATTAGGCCAAAGTTACCAGTGCTATAGGAGGTGTATCCATATCAGTATTTTCCCGTTATTAACACTTTTCACACGAAAACCGTAAGTATTATTATTTTAAACTTTTAAGCAAGTCAACAGTCTAACGGATTATCGGAATTTAGCTATGACAATTTAAACTATCTGCCGAAATTTTATAATTGCTTTTTTTTTTTAAATTAATTTCCAAATAGTCCTTTGACAAGTTACGAACACTTAAACTAATATCAAACAACCATGAACCTAGTTTTAGACACTATCCGAATATTTTCCCTAAATAACAAATGAGGCAATATTAAGTTCTGTAGTGAGCTTAAAAAAAAGTGTTACATTTTCCAAGTACTCTCAATATATATTAAACATTCATGTAAATGAAAACTTTTCTTCTAAAACACTGAAATTGATAGGGGAAACTGGTTATCCTTCAAATGTTAAATTTTATTGTTATTTCGTGTTAAAATATGAAATAGATTTGAAATATGGACTCAAAAAGGGGTTTTGCTATTGAAAAATTTGAAGTATTTAACATTTTTAATATGAAGACGGAACCTTATTCAAATTGTGTTTCTTGCAATTAACTCAGAATGCTATTTCCTTACAAAGTGAGCAGTTAGTAGGTACATATATATTCCGGCCCGTGTGCTTGATCAGAGACTCGCTTATAGGCCTTCGTCAAGTAAGACAGACACAGACAGAGTTTTTACTGTCACAGAGAAAGGAATTACACACAAGGCGAAGGCGGGAATCAAACCCTCACCCGGTACAGCGCGCAGACTGCTGGCCTGCTATACTAACCACTCGGCTATCCGGACCCCTGGTGTATAGTTTTAATTGTCATAGTTAACTACCGATAATCTGTTAGATCTAAACCATTAAAAATATTTTTAAAGTTTGCATAAATCGAAACGTTTCAAACGTTATTAAAATAATAAATGATGATGAACGATAACTAGATAGATAGATTTAGATAGGAAAGACTTATTTTTTCTCTCGACAATCAATGCATGGGTCTAAATCCACTAACTCGTGGCAAAACTTCAAGATGAGAAACTGGTAGGCATTTGGTTGCAATTTAGATTAAGATGTTAACTTGTAAATTTAACCCTTTCAACCCCAGTGATGCCATTTGGCATCATCACTTTCCAATATTTTTTTCTAAATGTTTATGTCGCGTTATGACATCCAAACACACATCATTCGATTCTTCACACTCTGTTCTATTAGACAATATTTTACATTAATCTCAATAGAAATCATAATTACTATTTTTTTTTTGTTCAGAAAATAGCTAACAAGCGTTTCGCCTGATTTTTGAAAAGTTCACTTCAGTTCCTCATATTTAAAACACAATTTAAACTATTTCGGTTAAAATAATAATTATTATTTTTTTAATAATATGGTCAGATACCTTAAAATATATAACTCGAAGTGTTTTTTAGGTAATATATAATTTTTTATTTTGTTATTTCCACAGTTAAAAAATTTTGGCATTATTTCAAAAACCATATAAAAATTTGAAATGATTTTTTTTTTCAAATGGAAATATTATTTTTAAAATAAGCTTATTTTGTGAATATCAGATGTTTCTGTAGTGTAGTAAATTTTTGGGACTGAAAGAGTTAAAGCGAATATTTCACCAGTAAAGAGTTAAAATGGCGATATGGGATATTTGGTATGAATCAAACCATTAGTGTAACTAAATATTTTAAATTCACCGGTAATTTATTCTATCAATAATACAGTTCAATTAAAATTTCGACATACTTTATCATCCACAGAGAGCTCAGATTCATTGTAATCTGTGAGTCAAAATTGGTAGCGAGAGTTGCCTAGATGGTGCCACAAAGAAATTTCTGTCAGTTCTGGTTAATGTGCCGAGTCTGCAAAGGCTTGACTGCCAAAGATGCAGCCCCTTTAGAGAGAAAAAATAATAATAATACAGTTCAAGCAATTAAAAAGCGAAATGAAGCAGTTAAACATAAATTGAAGTTTACTTGTTAATCAACTTTTTTTAATTACATTTTTTGATATATTTTTTTATTAATAGATGTCTCTAAATATGTCTCTTGTGGCGGTGTTGATGTTTGTTGCAATCAACTGTGTTGCATCATTCGATAACAACCTTGATGACCACTGGTACAACTTTAAGGTATCGTATTTGCAAAATATGTTTATTACTTTATTTTTTTTAAGTTACATAAATTTGAGGAAAATTGCAAAGCAATTACATAAAGTTGATAAAATTGCATAAAAGCTGCATAATTAAAAAAAAATCATAAAAATTAATAAAGTAAATTTTAATGAATTTAAGAGAACTAAATTAATAAAAAAATTGAATCGTTATATTTGTTTTATGTTACCAATAAAAGCACATAAACTAATAACAATGTAATGTGAAATATAATTATTTTAATAATTTATATTTTGTTACATTTTTATTATATTATTTCATAAAACATATTTGAATTAGAGTCTGTTAAATAAGGTCCTTTTTTCCAAAATGAAAACTGTTTGACTTTTAGAAAACTTTCTGCAAAGTTTACACTCGCCATGAAGAATCAACAAGGAGAGAAATTTTTGAAGTGAATGTCCGCCGCATTTTGAAGCACAACTTGGAACACGATCTGGGCAAGCACACATACAGGAAGGGACTCAACCAGTTCGCTGACTTGGTAAGTCATTCTCTAATTCTATATTCGTTTTATTCTTTCTTATCCCCAGCGTGTAAAATAAGCGGTATCGCATCGCGAAAGGCGACACCAAAATTAAAAATTGCGATAGCGATTTAGTTTTGTATCGCATTTAGTTGCGATACAAAGCTAAATCGAAAGTCGTGGATCGCCGTAGTTTCACGACCTTCGGATCTCCGTAGTTCCAGGACTTTTCGGATCCCCGTAGTTTCGCAACTTTCGGATCCCTGGAATTCCACGATATTTGAATACCCGGAGTTCTGCAACTTTCGGATCGCCGTAATTTATTATTATTATTATTTATTTATTAATCTGCTATACAGAAAGACAATTTCCAATTACATACAACTGGATAATTTCGCGACTTTCGGATCCCCGGAGTTTCGCGACTTTGGGATCCCCGAAGTTTCGCGATTTTCGGATTCCCGAAGTTTCGCGATTTTCGGATTCCCCAAATGTCGTGATTTTTGGATACCCGAAATTTCGCGATTTTCGGATCCTTAAATTTTTTTCAAAAGTGCTATGCATTAATTAAAAATTGCTACACACAAATACTTAGGTGTAGCAAAACTGCTATACACACAAAAAAAAAGTATTTTACACGCTGCCCTTGATCTGGATAAGATCAGATCCATGTGAATACCTCCACCTTCAACCTTGGTCGGCACATAAACCCGACTTATTGACAATTCATAATTCCGACAGCCCAGCAAAAAAAAAATCAGCATAAAAACTTGAAGGAATAAAGAAGTTTATTTGTTCCAAATTCAGGCATGTTTCCTGCATTTCGCAAAACTGTAGGAAGCATGCTGTTTTTTATGCAGGAACAATGCCTGAACTTGGAACAAAAAAAACTGTATGTTTCCTTCATTTTATTGAAGTTTTTATGCTGATTTTCTAGTGTCGCCATCTGGTACAAAAATTATGAACTGACAGAACTGGTATTTTTTCCGGACATAAACCAGACAGCAGACATATTGACAAGCCATAATTCCGACGCCGATATCCTGACAGGCCATAAACCCGACAGGAACCAAAATTCCGACAGCTTGGAATTGAACTATCTAAATAAAAATTATCTTTGTAAAATTTGCATTCCTTAATTTTTACATTCTTTTTTTTAATTGTCCGAGTGTAATTTTTTCCCCGAATTTTTCTGTGAAACTCGATTAAAATTTCTTTTAAAAAAGCGTGTTTGTGCGAACTAATATTGAAATAAATGTTCCACTATTACCTCACAATCAATGCTACTCTACATGAAACAAAAATTAATTATTATAATTTCTCCTCTCTATTATCTATTGACTTAAGATTATCATATTAAAGTACTCATTTAGTAAAAAAGCTGAATTGAGTTTAATTTCTGGATTCGTCATCATGATCGTAATGTCTATATTTCGAATGTTACTTAATTTACATCGAAGACTTGCATTGCTCGACGTGTAACAATGGGATTTCGTATTTATATTTTTTCAGTCGAACTATGAATTCGTGAGACAGATGAACGGATACAGAGGTGTGAGAGCAAGCAACGCAACTGCACCTTTCCCCCAAATTACCACCCAGGTGCCTACCGCTGTCGACTGGAGGGACAAGGGAATCGTCACCCCTGTCAAAAACCAGGTTAGAAACACTTTTTATTAACTATTTTTAAATAATGTATCATTATCTAAATAATATATAATTATCATTTATATAATATATCAGTTTGCAAGGTTGATATAAACAAAGATTTTTCTAAAATTTTCAATAAAATTAAATAATTTATTAAATTAAGAATTGAACAATTAATTAAATTAAGAATTTTACTAAATTAAAAATGAAATAATTAATTAATCTAAGAATTAAACTAAATTAAGAATGAAATAATTAATTACATTAAGAATGAAAAAATTAATTAAACTAAGAATTAAACTAAATTAAGAATTAAATAATTGATTTAATTAACAATTAATTTAGGAAATCATAAACTTAAGTTGTTTTTATACTGCCTATTCGTTCCTACGTAACGTAAATTTCAATTGTTTAATTGTTTTTTTGTGATCAATAAAAAAATTAATTTAGATGTAAATAAAACTTTAAAAAAAAAAGAATATTTAATTATATGAATGGCACTTAATGACTGAAAGTGATATTTCTCCTTAGTGTTTAATTAATCAATCGTGACATGTTGCCTCAATGGAAGAAAGTCAGTTTTTCATGTATACAATATAAAAAAATATGTTAGTTGAAAAAATTTATGTTTTCCAATTCTATAAAAAATTATTTGTTAAATAACCTTTAATTTGATCAAATACACATATTTTAATGAACAAATAATAAATGTAATCCCTGATACGAATTGCTCATTTTGAGAGAAAAAATAATTCCTATCACGTTGACCCTTGTCGGGTTTGTATACTAAATAACGTAGGTTACTGTTTTTTCGTACTTTGCCCATAAATACAAAAAAGATGCATGAATGTTTCCTGTATGGATTTGTCAAGGAAAGGTTCAGTCAACATATGTTCAACGCAGAATCACAGATATTGTATTATAAAAAAATAGATAAAATAGTTTATTAGTTTTACTATAGTTTCATTGTTTTACTCACAAGTGTTTTTTTTTTAATTCTCTTAGAAACAATGCGGATCTTGCTGGGCCTTCTCCACCACCGGATCTCTGGAAGGTCAACATGCCCTGAAGACAGGAAAGTTGGTGTCCCTCAGTGAACAGAATCTCGTAGACTGCTCGGGACCAGAAGGTAAATTTTAATTTACTGTAAAAATATTGTGTTAGTGAGTAATTTTTCACAAAATTTATGGAGTTACGTTACAGATAAGCAGTTTACGCCATAAAACATTCACCCGTTACAAAAACCAAGCCTACGGTCACAATACTAAAGTTATATCTATTATGACTTAATTGCATAAATAAGCTGCAAAAGTTTCCCTCAGTGAGCAGAACCTGATTGACTGCTCAGGACCAGAAGGTAAATTTTTACTTTTCGCACTGTAAAAATTTGGTGTAAAATTACTCTGGATTTATTGAGTAACGTTTCACAAAATCTCTGGAATAACATTAGATTAATAAGTAGTTTACAGCATAAAAATTTCATCTCGTTATTCCAAACAACTAATACAAAATTTTTGGCGTAGAGTTACCCTGCAAAATCGGAGTAAATTTTTATTTAGAGGAACTTTATTCCACAAATTATTTGGAAATTAACTCCCCAAATGTGGAAGCAGTTAAACTCGATCATTTTTTTTGGTGTAGGGAAAAACCAAGGCTAGTTTTCCATTATTTTTTATTTTTATTTCGTAATGCATATTTTTTACATTAAATAATTGTGAAAGAAACAGGACATCATTGCCTTTCTTACAGTTTAATCTGCAATCTAGAACCACTACTCAATGATAGCAATACTCAAAAACTAAACATAGTCCTTGGCAGCAGGTGGTTAAAATAAGTGCAAGCATGTTAAGCTGGAAAACGTGCCCCGTACTTTGGGTCATGGAGAATGCATGGGAAAAAATTTCCAACTTTTTTTTTAATTCAACTTTTATTTTTATTTAACCCCTTAATTACTTTTTTTAAAAAAAAATATGAGTATTTTATTGTTAATAAAATAACTAGTAAATGTATATCCAAAAATAAATATTTGAAAACAAAAAGTTTTGAAAAAACTAAAATAGCCTACTTTTCTGGTGCTTTATACTTACTGAAAATATTATAGAGAACAAGTAGATATGTTACAGTAACAGTCTTGATTTAATGTGAAATATTTCATGCGATTTCCATTTTATTTTTAGGTAACATGGGTTGCGAAGGAGGTCTTATGGATCAGGCTTTTGATTACATTAAACAGAATGGTGGAATCGACACCGAATCCTCATACCCATACACAGCTCAGGTAAATATCTTATTTCCGTATTTTATCCTAAAAATAATAACCCAGGTTGGAAAATAAAATATAAATTAGTAACTGAAACTAGAAATACTGACAAATATTTCAATAATTGTTTTTATTTGAATGAGAAATCACAAACTATTAAAGAATAACTATTTATAAGGAATTGACACATTTCTTTCAAGTTAAAAATAACTTTTATACTTGAAATACACACAATACTAATCTCAATCAGACTGAAACTTGGAGTTTGAAAGATTAAGGTGATATCGATCCATCCTTATAAATTTAAAGTTGCAAAAACTTTTTTTTAAAAAATCAATAACTTGTTTTTGTCTCATAATAAAGTGTAACGTACATGTTGACAGTAATACTTAAAAAAATTAAGAATTTTGCAAAACTAATATTTTATTGGTATATACACTCCAAGGATTTTTTTATGATGGTTTTTATTTTTCAAAAAATATCTTTTATACAATGCAAGATAAAATGGGCAAAAAAAGGCTTTTATGAGACAAGATTGGTACAAAAAAATCGCTTGGTCACTCTTAAGCCTTTTACGCTTGAACTATATTTTCGGTATTCGGTTGAAAAATTTCTTAGGTTTTGTTCCCGTAACCCGAAAAATTAAAGCTAAAAATATAGCGAAACGCATTTTATCTCACAACTGTTGCAAAAACTAGGAACTATCCCAGGTAGCACAATAATTTTGGCCAATGTCGCATGAGTATCGGCCAAACTTGGAGAATATTGGATGAAATCGATCACTTTCTACCTATTTTAACCAGATATCCCCGTTCTTTGAGGTTTTATACAGAAATTACGAAAAGTACAATACTTAATTTTACTGCAATCTTATAGTAGTTTGCAAGTGTAAAAGGCAAATATTATGTTTCGCAATATTTATCAAAAACGAATTTTGGATTGTATTTTTTTTTTTCAAATAATATTCAAACCAATATTGCACCCTGATATTGCCCAGCGTCAGTAAAACGTAGACCATTATGCATTGGGCGATGGGTATGAGCCGAGATTGGCCAATACTGCTGTGCTACCAGGGATTACTTAGGTGAAGCCAATCAAGACATTTTAAACAGAGATTCAATAAATTATTGCACGAATAGCTTTTAACTAACTTCGTTTCTTTCCAATAGGATGGTAAATGCCACTACAAGAAGGCAAGTTCTGGAGCCACTTGTGCTGGATTCGTGGACATCCCCACCGGAGATGAGGAGGCCCTGCAAAAAGCCGTGGCAACCGTTGGACCAGTGTCCGTAGCCATCGATGCTAGCCAAGAAAGCTTCCAATTCTACCAGTAAGGATTTTTTTATATTCAAATCTTGATACGTTACTGCTTGGAGGTTATTTAATATCCTAGAAAAGAATTCCCAACTGATGCTGGTATATATGACGCTTCAAATGGATATACTGTTTAATCTACAGTTTAATCACTGTTTAATATACATCTACTGTTTAATATACAGTTTAATTGGTATCATAAGTTTTAAGTTAATAATATACTGTTTAATCTACTGTTTAATATACAGTTTAATCTGGCACCAATGTTTGGTGCCAGATTAAACTGAAATCCTGAAACTTTCGACACTCCTTGCCTACCTAAGTTGGGGTAAATAGAAATATGCTATGGAGAAGATCATTCCGCGCATGTAAAGCGTTCCATAAATTATTTGTGAATCCATCCAGAAAACATGTTTATACATTAATTTCATTTAAGGCCTAACAGATTTGCCTAACAGTTTGTTGTACTAAGATTACATTTTTTTAAAAAGATATTGGTTGCAAGAATTGAAAAGACAATCAAAGGCGATCGTAAAAACGTTTAATAAAATTTAACACATTAAATGCAGGAAAAACAAATATATAAATATCACAGTAACATTATTATTATACTCTCAGAAACATCATGAAAATCCCAGTACAACATAAACAATTCCAACCTCCCAAAAGGGGCAGGTGGTGAAAAAAGGAAAGACTTACAAAAATGTAATCCCGAACATGCAATTTGCTTCACAATTACCAAGAAACCTAAAGGTTCAAAACCGTCTTCTTAACACGGCACTAAACAGAGAAAAAGTGTTCCGCAACACGTCCAAGCAAAAAAAGGTGGCCGCCCACTTCAATATGTTCCTTATAAATCGTCCAGCCAACTGTCTTCACTTGAGATCGCAAACATCCAGGCGACACACGCAATAAATCCATGTGACGACACAACCCTCGTCACAAATATCATCTGAGAAATTTTGGAAATTTTATCAGAATGAGAAGTGTATTTTTTTAAACAATTTTGTTCAGATCATTTTATCTGTAAATATTACCTTACAAGAGTTTCCAACTATCGGACCAATCGCGGTTTTCCCACTGTCTTTTTACTCTTTGTTTTTACCCAAGTTACGTTGGCACCAGTGTGCAGCGTCCACTACTATTTGGAGCGTTTGATTCACCACTTTTGCGATGTATCAAAGTTATGATTTTACTACAAAATTGGTAATTCACGCTTTTAATAGCGGTAGTGGCTAGAAATTTCCAAAACTCAGATGTAATCTTAAGTCATGAATTTGAACAATGTATCAGTGAATAAAATAATTGAAGTGACATATTAGCTTTGTGGTTATTTCTTCTCTTTAACCACGCAGTTTTCATTTTATAAATTATTACTCAAAAAATTACTTTAAACTTTACTTATCTCTAAAACATATTTATATAAATATTTATAATATTAGTATCCACTAAAGCACGGCCACAATTTACATTTTAGTAATTATGACTTTCAATGATAGATAAATTTGGAAATTTTAAGATACTAAACCAGATTAAATGTTTGATGAGTTTAAGTCTTCAATGAATTATTCTTTTTCATAATTTAAGGTAGGCGAATGCCCAAAATTCTAAAATTTTTACGATTACTTTAATTTTTTAAAAATTTGGCATAGTGATTTCAAATACAATGAACAATACAATTTAGACATTTTTTTATTTAAATATAATTTATTTATTTTAAACAGTGTTTTTCTACTAAAAAAAGAGGTTTACACTAACAAGTCTACCACATTGAATTTTCATCCAATAAACATTAATTGTGTGTTAAATTCTTCGTTTTGAACTAATACATGCAATGACCTTCTACAGTTACATACAAATTACAAGAAAAGAAGTTATTAAGAAAAATGTTATAAATTAACAAAACAAAAAAAGGTTTTCTTTCGATTAACTTACACTCGGAATTTTTTAAAAAAAAACTACTTTATTTAAACCAGATCTTAGAGGCTTATGGCACAGATATATATTGAAATATCATCTGTAAAAAATTTCAGGTAAATTAATGTAAAACTTTTTATGCTAGGAGTGTTAGCGCAAATCCCTTTTTTTAGTTGGAAAACACCGTTTAAAATAAATCAGTTATGTTTAAATTAAATAAATGCTCCCAAAGCATTGTTCATTATATTTGAAATCACTATGCCAAATTTGGAAAATATTAAAGTAATAGTAAAAAATTTAGAATTTAACCTTAAATAGCAAACTTACATTTTAAATGTCAGATTATAGACATAGTATTTTATTTTTATGTACTTGTCTTGATTATAGGGGAGGAATCTACAATGAGCCTCAGTGCAGCACAACCGCATTGGATCACGGAGTCCTGGCAGTAGGATACGGAACTGAGAACGGAAAGGACTACTGGCTGGTCAAGAACAGGTGTGTACTTAAATATTATTTTTAATGAAATGTACGGGGAGTCTTGGCATAACCTTCCAAACGAAATTAGTTGATTTAAAAGCTGAAGCAAAGAAAATTCTTTCTCTAAGATTTTTGAGCTGCCCCCCTGACCGAAGAAAACTCACCAAATCTAAGAAGAACTAGTTTTTTAGTACTAAGTTTTGCCTCCCCGGTGGATCAATCGTTCGGACTCTAGCCCTTGGACCTGCTGGGGTCGGGTTCGAATCCCGGCCAGGCATGGATGTTTGTGACCGTCAATAATTGTTTTTATTTGTCTGTGTGTTATTCATTTCTTTGTGACTGTAAAAATTCTTTCTGTGTCTGTCCCACTTGACGAAAGCTTATAGGCGGTTGTCTGAACAATCACACAAGCTAAAATATATATGTACCATACCAGTATTAAGTTTTAATATATCAGAGAAAAAATGTTGGAAAATATATACGTAGAGAGAGAAAATGGTGTTTTGTGTAAAAATGAAATTGGTATCGCTATAATTAAAAAAAAAACTATCCATGAGCTTTCCTTAAGGCCTGCAATAACTCACTTTTGTTCGAGATAATTTTTCTTTTGTGAAATTTCCTATACTCACGCATTTAGATATTTTAAGTTCGATTCTTGTATATTTAAGATTTTTGAGATTTTGGGTTAAGAATTAAGATTCTTGTAAGATTTTTTATCATTGGCTTTGTTAGCTAATTTTCATCATAGTTGAGTTCGATGTCTTGAAATTCATTGATCTCTCTTCTAGCTGGGACACCACCTGGGGAGACAATGGATACATCAAGATGGCCCGAAACCAGGACAACCAGTGCGGAATCGCCACTCAAGCCAGCTACCCACTCGTCTAACTCTCTTACAATGAACTATTTATCGCATGTTCTTGCAACTGAAATCCATAAAGTGAATGTGAAAATATATTAATATTGGCCATAGAAATCTATATTTGTATTTTAACTTTTCAAAAATATTTTTAATAAAAAAGATCTTATTTTAAAACTTTTGTTTTTATTTATGAAAGAGTTTGATAAACAATATTTCTGAATTTATGTATACCTGCTTTGGATTGCTGGAAACAAATTTCCTGGTAATATAGTTCTCGAATACAAATAAATTTTACTTAGGCATTATTGGCTACTTTGATATTCATTGGATCCATAGGAGTAAAGGTATATGCAAAAAGTCTAGTAACTCACTTTAATTATGGTGGTGGTATTTTAAGAATTCATGCCTAAAGTTTTTGTAATTTTTAAGTTTTTGACATAAAATTAATCTTGAAATTTTAATTACTTCGCAAATTTTTAGTATGAAATTTTGAAGAAACTTGCTATACTTATGATAAAATGTATCCTTATTAACCAAATGATTGGGTGCATGCTAGACAAATATATTTTAATGTAATTTTGTAGTAGAATAAACTCCAATAATTGTACCTCAGTTTAGTTACGTGTTTTATTTAAATATAGAAACCTGCAATTTAGGAATAAAAATCTAATAAAAATGAAACTTGAAGTTTATTTTAGGCACATTTTTGTAGGTTTTACGTCGATATTTGGTCTATATTTTTTTTATTAAGTCACTGAACCTGATTAACTCATTTAAAGCAAATAATTTTACCTTGATACATTTCTGATGACTTGGTCTAAAAAATGAAAGTACTAATTAGGACCAATGTTTCATGAACCTTCGTCCCAGTCCCGCCCCAAACTTAAAATACAAAATAAATAAGTTCACTTTATTAAAAATTATTGGTAATTTTTCTTAATTATTAGTTTAATCGTATTTATTCTATAATTGTCAAGTTTGAACTAAGTCTGCCTAAATACCTGGAGCAATTTTATGACGTCATTCGTAAAGACACTAAAAGAACCTCATTTCTATTAAACAACTCAACTCAATATTCGATGTTAATATATAAATATCCCCCTTATATTCGTAATAATAAAGATCCCCCTTATATTCGTAATAATAAAGATCCGTCTTATACTCGTGATAATAAAGATCCCCCTTATATTCGTGTTCACTTATCATTCTTACTTAATTTAAAATGATATGTTACTAACAAGAGTCGTACATCTTCATACTTTAAAAGCACTACATTAATGATAATGGAAATCAATTATTTATAACATCACGAAGTTCTAAATAAACTCAAATAATTAACTTTCTTTTTTTAATTTAATACTTACTGAAATTCTTAGAGTACAAATCGGGAGATGAATGGACAATAAGTTTCAGATAATAAGTTCTTAAATATCATACCTTCTTATCTATCTTATCGAGAAGTGAAGTAGTTTTTATTGTTTTAATCTGTTTTGTACAACTTTGAGTTACATCAACTCTTTATCACGCACCGAGAACGTATTTTTAGGGCAAATTCAGCTTCGTTAAAGGGTTATAAATTATTCTTCAGCATTAATTCAATTATGGTTGACATTAACCTCTTAAGGCCCCCAACAAAATCCTACAAGTATATTCTTAATCTAAACATACTTTTCACGCAAACACATGCTAAAATTTATGTTTAAAAAAAATTAAAAAGAAACATGTTTAATAGTTACTAGGAACACGACTTATACTCTAAAAATACCCGTTTTTTGTGAAATAGATGCAACAAAAAAGGCCGTATCACTCATTTGTAGTTAATATATTAATTTAACATGGTTTTTAATGCAAAATGCCTTCAAAATTAACTACTAAAAGACTTTTCCGAAAAGTTTGAAAAAGAAATTAAAATATTTTTTTAAGAACTTTAATATCGTATTGACCCTGGTTCAACTTAATTTTTTTTTATAAAAATAAATCACTAATACCTGAAATTAAATGATGAAAACTTATAGTTGAATCCTCTTTTATAGGATCAGGTCAATTTCGGAACTAATTAACGTGTTAATTGTTAGTGGGGAGGTTTTAAAAAATGTCGCCAAATGGGGACGCTAGGTCGCAAAAATGTTATATCCGGTAGATTTGCATTTAAGTTCTTTTAAATACATTGTTATATTGATATTGGAAAAATAAAAAAATGAATAGAGGTTGATCTAACAAGAAAATATTAGCATCTTATCAAAAGCAAAGCAATTATTATATATTTTTTGTTTTCAACGAATTTTTTATTAATGCAACTCTTAGGATCCTCATTGAATCGAATTTCAAAGTAATTATTAAATAATTATTAATAAGAAATATTTTCTTATTAATTATAGGGTAGAAAATTCAGTAAAATTGTGCTTTTTTAAAGGAAAAATACATATTAAATGTAGCCGAATCATGTTTTTATTTTTTTAACAACAACAAGCACTTAATTTCAAGCAATCTTTAAAAGATTTTTTTTAGAAAAACATAGTTTGGTAAAAAAATTCACTGAAGAGAAATAAAACTGTTAGTAAGAATGATTCTAGTTCATAAATCGTAAAATCATAACCAACATCTTAAACATTTACAAATAGCTGCTAGACTTAGACATCAAGAGCTATTTTTCAACTGCGTTTATTTTATAAATCATGGCTGCCGCGCCAATTGATAAGGGTCAAATCCCCTTCTTAGTTCTTCGTTATTTGTCTTTTCAAGAATAGTGCTCGATAGCGCACAGTTTTACACTCCTAGGGTACAAACAGACATATGGACACATAGTATAAAGTTCACTGATGTCAAACAAAAAAATCAAACTTTATTTTAAATTAGTCGGTAGATATTAGGTTCAAAGGGGCCGGATGGCCGAGTGAATTTGAACCATTACGCCAGCAGTCTGCGGGCTGTAACGTGTGCGGTTCGATTCCCGCCTTTGCCCTGGGTGTACTTTCCTTTCTATGTTACAGTTAAAAAAATTATATGTCTGTCTTAATTGACGAAGACTTATATAAGCGGGTCACTGATCCAGCACACAAAGCGGAATATATATATGCACCGACCCTACCCGTTGATAATGAACAGATAAAAAAGAGGAATGAACAGACAATTGAAGAGTACACTGGAATAACCGATTGATTTATTAGGCGGACTCCCGCAATTGTCTGCTGGACGGCAGGAAACCGGTTTTTCTCTTTCTTCTTCGCTTGGTCCAAGCGTTGGGATCGCCAATCGCCTGAACCTTGGTAGCTAGGAACCACAGAGATCGTAGTTAAAGTATTAGCGTGGCATATCACGTGACCTGCAACACTGACTTCGTTGGGGCTCTTCTCGGAGCTCCTTGCGCGTCCCGTCGGTCGTTAGCATTGGAGGTCACGTGATATGCCACTCTATTACTTTAACTGTGATCTCTGTGGTAGGAACTGGTTTCCATACAAAAGTTTAGGCGATCACTCGCTATCATCGCCAAAGTGGCCTGCTAAGGAAACTTCTCTGCAAAATCAATCGGTTTTTCCCGTAAACTCTTCAATTGTATAAAGGGTATAAAATTTTCTCTGGTGATGTATACCTTTCCAACAAAAATTATATTTTAAAATCGAATTGTTATAACGCAATTCGCAAGGTGGTCCGGAGAAATTTTTACTCCGTAGACGAAGAGTTTCACCCTAATTAAAACTGAATGGCTTCAATCATTTTCATAAAGTAGGGAAGATTTAGTCAAAATTCATGCATATCATTGCGTCATTTAAAATGAATGTAGCGTTGATGCATGGGTTGGTAATATTAAAAAGAATATTTCGCTATTTTAAAATTTTCGGTCACATTTATAATAACATATGTTTCCATTCTTTTGTGAAATAAAAGTTTTTTTTTTTACAGTAAATTGCCCTGGTAATACGGGGATGTGTACATTCTACATATATAGTAACACCACATTGATGTTCCAATCTTACATTGCAAAAAAACTAAAAAAAAAAAAGGAAAATTTCTGCATTGAAAACGGTAACTTTCAGTTAAAATGCATTTTTCGCATTAAATATCTGTTAATTTTTAAAAGAGAGAAAAGGTTTGGCATCAGATGTTGGCAAACGGAATTGAGAAGAAGTTTGGAAGGAAACAATTCTATACTATAAATTAGTAAAATAGTTAAAGACCATAATGTAAGCAATACGTTTCTAAATCGTTTGTAAGTACAGGAACTACACTGAGAAAAAAATACTGTAAACATACAGAATTTTTTTTAGTAATGTTACCAGAAATAACCAATTTTACAAAAAAAGTTTTTGTAATTCTGAGCAGAAATCTTCATTTCTGAAGTTACAAAATAATTCCTAGTATTTTAGCCTCGATCTTATTTGGATAGCCCTCGTGTGGCTCTAGTGCGAGGATAATTCAAACCTAACCTAATCTAATCGATCGTGATTCAATTAGCCAATCGCCATTTTAAATTTATACTTTAGTTGGTTGTTTCAAATGAATTTAACTTCTAATTTCCTAGCGATCTATGTGCCGAAATAGCACAGTTGGGAACGCGTCAGACTGATCGTCTAAAGGTTCCTGGTTCGATCCCGGGTTTCGGCCGTCTGCTATTCCTCAGTATTATAGTGGTCAGTTCCCCCGCCTGTCTTGCGGGAGACCGGGGTTCGATCCCACGTAGTAGGAAAGTAGACATTTTGTTTTTCTTTGCAATTGCACGGAAAATGTGGTATTTTGTATAGTTACTGAAACGTTACTTGTGTGGGATGCATAAAATAGTCCTGTAAATCTACATGATATATACATGTAATGCTAACAAAAATATATTATGTGTTTTTACAGCACTATTTTTAGTAATTATTTACTAAAAATTTTCTAGGAAAAGTTTTTTACAAAAAAATGTTTTGTAATGGTTACAGATTTTTTTTCACAGTGTATCTACAAAATTAACTGCGTTTTTTACTGCGCAGACTTTAGTTTTTCACTTATATTTTAAAAATACGTTTATGATTTTACTGAAATCTGTTTGGATCTGGAAGACATGTAAAATTACCACATGATTTTAAGAGATTTCTTTTAAAAATAATTTAAACTACAAAATTTTAAATTTTTATGAACAAATTTTAATTAATATTTTATTATTTTCTCACAGGTACGCTTTTACTTTCCTTTATCATATCCTAATTTAGAAACGCAATAACACTTCCAAATGATTTAAACGTGATAACAATTATACAATTTGTGAAGTCATGCTTTTAAAAGCTTCCAGCCTTTGTGTTTCACGCATTTATCATAAGGTATTGATAAATATTTCACTTTGAATTGAAAGATTGTCATATCAATAGATAAAAGTTCACACGACTTTATAGTAAAATCACGGTGAAAATAACACCTGATATTTTTATTGTTTACTAAGCGTGTACTATATAAGCAGACATTTTTGGATATTTCATATCCCAGAAGTGGTTTGTACCTCGTTTGTCTGCTTTGAAACTCTGAATTAAAATATTCTACTGAGAATCGTAAGTATATCTTTGAATATATATGTAGCGCATCAATTTATATGTTAGTAAAGACACAAAATGGTTAGATTAAGTTTTCGGTTATTTCGTTAAAAAAAATTTTACAAAATACTGGTCATATGCTGATATTTTAAGTTTTGCATTTTATTTAAGTTGTCATCTGTGAATTTTGGTATTTTTTTTGACGCATGATATATTTTTTAAATTCTGTTATATGTAAAAATTGAAAAATCTTTAGTTGCAGAAATTAAAATATTGTTTAACCCTTTCGCTACGAAGGATTTTTGCTTCCTCGTAATATTTGATTGGAATAACATTATAGAATCCTTATTTGTTCGGTCGTTTTGGGGTGTTTCAGTAAGGAAAGTTTTAATAAAACAGAATAAACAAGTCTAATGATTATAATTAATGTTAATGTCAGTTTAATGAATAAATCACACAATATCATTATAATTCGTTTGTTCATAAATAGTTAATTAAGGTGAGAACTGCAAAATTGATCAAAATATATATTTAAATAAATTAATGTTGTTTTACGTAATTTATAATTTGTAGCATTAGAAAGAATTTATATTATTTCTAATATTTCTATAATTATAAATATATTCATGAACATGATTCAGATATACTATATAATTATATTAATGTTTCTTTTGCGCAAGATATAACCTTTTTCCTTTCATACATTAGATGGCTGTCTCAAGCATTGCTGTGCTGGTGTTGGTTGCGTTGCATGCAGTAAACTCTGCAGCTCCATTCAGTCCCAATTTGGATGCTCATTGGGAGAAATTCAAGGTATTCATTTTGTAGTAATGCTATACTTTTCCATCTGTTAAACCATTAGGGATAAGACGTATAAATCTGTCACCTAACTGACAGGTTTTCCGGCAACACATATAATTTGCCACACACAAATATATATAAATTTCATAATTTTACAAAATTAAAAAAATTGACGTCATTTATAAACATTTGATACTGAAACAAGTTTTTAAAAAATTAAGGGACTTAAATATCCGAATTAGATTCCATGCTGTGGAAATAATTTTGCACTTCAACTTTCTTACCCTTTAAAAGTCTGCAATTTGTAAAGTAATGTAAGTTAACACTTTTACTACCGTACTGAATATTTATGATACATATTTTATATCAGTTTTGAAATTTTAGAAACTATAAATAAATAGCTGAATAATAGTTAGCAATTATTAGTTTTAACTCATATTAAAACCACATTGTCCCATTACTAGAGACGATCATAATTGGGAGCAATATATTTCTTACAAGTTCAAGCTTTATAACATTTGTTGTTTAAGTAGTTGCACAGATTGAAATTAATGTTGCCAAAATAATAATTATGATTTAAAGTTCTGATAATTCAGTTAAGCTATTAAATAAAGTATTTTGTTTTTGAAAATAAGGTTTGCTTATTAATATACTTGACGTATCATTACAGAGTTACAGTTAAGCTATTAAATAAAGTATTTTGTTTTTGAAAATAAGTTTTGCTTATTAATATACTTGACGTATCATTACAGAGTACTTTTGGCAAAGTATATCGATTAGGAGAAGAAGGTACCAGACGACAAATATTCGAGAACAATGTTGCCCAAATTATCAAGCACAACCTGGAATATGATCTTGGACTGCACTCTCACAGACTGGGATTGAACCCATTCGCTGACATGGTGAGTAAAACTTATTTGATTGTTAAAATATTTACGAATCGCTTTATTATCTCTTAATTATTCAAGATTTTAACTATTTATGAATTTAATTATTTATGAATTTAATTATTTACGAATTTAATTATTTATGAATTTAATTATTTACGAATTTAATTATTTATGAATTTAATTATTTATGGATTTATTAATTTATGAATTTATTAATTTGTGAATTTAATTATTTATGAATTTAATTATTTATGAATTTAATAATTTATGAATCACTTTAATACCGCTTAGTTATCGCTAAAAAAAGTTAACGAAGTTTAAATTAAAATTTTTAGTTGAACGGATGTTAAGGTAATTTTTTGGGGGGTTCACTACATATTATAATAATCATAAAGTTACATTTTATATAAATAAATAATATTATTAAGTGAAACCTATTTAAGTTTCATATCGTATTAGTATAATACATTTTCTTTAAAGATAAAAGGCACTTTTCAATAATTTTGCTGAAGTACTGTAGCCAGAAAGAAAACTTTTCATCTTTTAAATGTTATAATTTATTTATTCATTTCGTCTTCTGATAGTTAAAGGCATATCATTGGACAGTTTTATAATTTTTGACAAATTATTTGAAACACAAATTTAAACAACGTTAATTTATTTAGAGTAATGATTAATTCAAGAAAAGGTATTAAAAACAGTTTTTTGCGATTTCCAATATTTTTGCTTTTTTAATTTAGTAACTTTTGATTCTATACCCCTCATTTATTGATTCGGCATTCTGAGCGTTAAAGTAATATGAATAAATAATTTTAATACTTTATTTGAATAGCAAATTTAAACCTCAAGAAGTTTTGTAATGTAATGATGAATTTACTAAACCCCGTCGTGTTCAATGTTCAGGCTAACTAAAATTAAAAGATTTATTCACGCTCAAGCTCCAAATATTGATTAATTCGGTCTTTTGAGCATTGGAGGCTAATAAATAGATAATTTTAACGCGTTATACTACTATTACATATATATCCAGCTTGTGTGCTTGATCAGAGACCCGCTAATTAAGCCTTCGTCAAGTAAGACAGACACAGAAATAATATCAACAGTCACAAAGAAAGGAATAACACATAGACAAATAACGACATTTATTGACAAACACAAGCATCCATGACCGACCGAGATTAGAACCCTAACCCAGCAGCTCCAAAGGCTAGCGCACAAACCATTCGCGACACGCTATTTGAATAGCAAGTTTGAACCTCGTGAATTCTTGTAGGTCAATGATGAATTCGTGAAAGTGATGAACGGCTACAGAATGAGGAACTTCCCGTCTTCCAAGACGTTCAATGCTGATGCCCATTACAAGGCACCCGCCACCGTCGACTGGAGAACCAAGGGCATCGTCACCGGAGTCAAGAACCAGGTAAATTCCTGTTATTTGTGTTTGCGATATCTTTACAAACTGAAGTCCATTTGTTTTATACTTTATTCAGAGTTGAATTACTTACTTTACTTATACCTCTTTCACTGCAACATGGAGCATTAGGGCCTCCATCATGGTCCGCCACCTCACCCTGTTGGCTTCAATTGTCTTAATCTCTCCCCATGACTTGTTAAGTTCTTTCACTTCGTTGTTAATTGTTCTACGCCACGTTGTTTTTGGCTTCCCTCTTTTCTTTTTGCCTTGCGGATTCAAAGAGAAAAAGTTTGGAATGTCATTATTTCCCTAATTTCATTATGGAAATTTTTAAAAAAATATTTCGTTTATATAATTTTTGTTTAACAGTATTAATTCATTAAAAATGGTTTTCATAATTTTACATTTTGATTTCTAGCTTTAATTTATGTATAAAATAATTTAAAAAAATCGGTTATGTATACTATTATTTTCTAAGATCTTAAATTCTTATTTTATAAGTATTGATGAATTTTTCTTCAATAATACCTAATCATTGACAAATATAGTTTGCTTGCTATCATTAGTACTTTGGAAAAATGGTTAAAAAATATATTTTTTTAAATAGTAGACTGGTACAGATTTTTTTTTAGTTAATGGGCTTGTGTAAATTTACTAAATTGCACTAAATTTGATTATCTTAATTTCAAAAGATAATTATTTGTTCAATTATAATTAAATGTAGGTACAATTGTTCGATCATATATGTTCAATTGTACTAAATTTGATTATCTTGATTTCATAGGAACAATGCGGATCATGCTGGGCCTTCTCCACCACCGGATCTCTGGAAGGTCAGCACGCCCTGAAAACAGGAAAGCTGGTGTCCCTCAGTGAGCAGAATCTCGTAGACTGTTCGGGACCAGAAGGTAATTTTTAACTTACTGTGAAAATATTGTGTTAGGGAGTAATTTTTTTTCTCAAAATTTAAGGAGTTACTTTACACAGATAAGCAGTTTACCCTATAAAACATTCACCCGTTTCATAAAGCAAGCCGATTGTCACAATCCTAAAGTCATATTTATTATAATTTCATAAAAAAAAAGCTGTAAATTAAGAGTCATTAAGGTAATCGCCTCCAACGTATTGCTTTTAAAAAGTTTGTTGCGAAGTATTAATATAGATTTTAGATAAATTTATAAATAATAAGCAGCGAATAAGTTTTGAAAAATTTGTTAAAATATTTGTTATAATTTTTGAGCCACGAATTTGATACATTGAGATGATGAAAACTGCCATTAGCCTAAATCTCTCTCATTTTAATTAAATATACTTACAATATTTGAATATTCTGGTGCAGTGCTAACCCTTTTTACCCCTATGAACTAAAATTTTAAGGATATCTTGAAAATGGTGAAAAATATTGGTAGCCGAAATACAATACTTTGAATTTTTGCAGGAAATTGATAAAAAAAATCTTAAAGAAAAAATAAAGCCTTTTCATATTTAAAATTTTAATTGCATAACCTTTTGTTGGTTTTTTAAAACTTCAAACCAAATTTGATAGAAAATGTCATATTAAATTATTAAGTCCTTATAAGCTCATTAACTTATACGAATTGGAGCCTTTAGTGCCCTGGCAAAAGATAATTTGATTTTCTTCGATTTTCTTCCGTTTCTTTTGCTCGGGATAGTTATATTTTCGAAATTAGTTTGGAGCTACGATCTGCCAAAACAAAATGATTAATTTGGAACTACGATCTGCAAATAAAAATGATAAAAAAAGAGTTCATGTGCTACATTATAAGTTGTGCTTTGGATAATTATAAATATTGTATGACAATCAATGTATTTCAGGTAACATGGGTTGTGAAGGAGGTCTTATGGACCAGGCTTTCGATTACATTCAGAAGAATGGCGGAATCGACACTGAATCTTCATACCCCTACACTGCTGAAGTAAGTTCTTATATAGCAAAAACTAGTAGACTATCTTATGTTATATTAAATAGTTTTCATAAATACGGCAAATTAAAGTTATTGCATTAAATGATTAGTTTGCAAAAACGAACATCTCAGTGAAAATGCAGTATTATTTCTTAGCCCTAGAAATACAAACTTACATTTTAGTTCCTTTATACTTTAAAAATACTTATTTAAAGGAATTGTATGCGTTAAATTACTAATTAGAACATGACAGTTTCTTCTACATGTTATCGCTAATTAAAGGTTAAAAAGCCTATATTTCGTGACCTTTCCCTTTCATTATGCCGATATGTAACGCACTTATACCAAATTAAACTTAAATAATAAAAGAACTCAACAAAAACGTTAGATCATTTTTGTGGAAAAATATGGTAAAATAACAGTCTGTTCATCTACTTAACCGCAATTTTTACCGAGAGAGTTATGGTAATTATTTACCTTAACTGGTTTGAAACGATTTAATTCAGGAATGTTTAAATAAGCATTTTTAGGCTATTGCCGTCCACAAACAATTTACACACAAAAAAGTGGGGTTAGATATCACTTATTGCATATAATAATTGACTAATATCCGTCTCTGTGTTCTAGGACGGTACCTGCCACTACAAGAAGGCCAGTTCCGGCGCCACCGTGAGTGGACACGTTGACATCCCCACCGGAGATGAGGAGGCCCTGAAACAAGCCGTCGCAACCGTTGGACCAGTGTCAGTCGCCATCGATGCCAGCCAGTTCAGTTTCCAACTCTACTCGTAAGTTGTCTCACATAATCTGAGTATAGGTAAACTCTGAAAAAAAAATCTGTAACCATTATTAAAAAAAACATTTCCTAGAAAATTTCTAGTAAATAATTACTAAAAATAGCGCTGTAAAAACACATAATATATTTTTGTTAGCATTACATGTATATATCATGTGGATTTACAGGCCTCTTTTATGTATCCCACACACAAGTAATGTTTCTGTAACTACACAAGAAATTTTTATGGATACCACATTTTTCGTGCAATTGCAAAGAAAAACAAAATGTCTGCTTTCCCGGAGTTGAATCGAACCCCGGTCTCCCGCGTGACAGACCCGAAACCCGGGATCGAACCAGGAACCTCTAGATGTTCAGTCTAACTCTCTCTCAACTGAGTTATTTCGGCACACAGATCATCAAGAAATTTGAAGTGAAATTCATTTGAAACAAGCTACTAAGTTATAAATTTAAATGGTGATTAGCACCTTGAATCACGATCGAGGCCAAACTTTAGTGGCGATGCGCCCTCAACTTCATGTAGAAGAACATTATTGGTTAGAAAAAATTGCAAATACTAGAATTTTTTTTTCAACTGCAGAAATGAAGATTTCCGTTCAGAATTACAAAAACTTTTTTTGAAAATTGGTTATTTCTGTAGCATTACTAAAAAAATGCTGTATGCTTACAGTATTTTTTTCTCAGTGTAGAGGGAAGTTAGATCCTCTTAAGGAAACTGTTATGGAGATTCGTCTAGGAAAATTCCTATTGACTCCATTGAATATGTAGGGTTTTTTTTAAACTTAAGGGCTTTTATTCAGAGCATAACTTTGGTATATTATTGCAGAATATTATTTTGTTGTTTACAAGTCACAACGATTTCTAAACAGCAATTTTCGTATATAACACGGACTTTCAGAAAGTTAGTTAAAAATAAGGTGTAATCCGGAGAATTGGCAGGTCTATAGGCTAACTGTTACATTCAAACTGTCATTTATTATTAGTTTAAAAAACTTCATTTTCTATTAATAGGAACTGGATAATTTGATGACTTAATGAAAAAAATAGCAATTTTTCAACCAACTTTCGAAAGAAGCCATGAAAATATTAATCTAGTACTAAAACAAAGTATATTTTTATTTTAAGTGGTGGAATCTACAACGAACCCAGTTGCAGCAGTGATGCATTGGACCACGGTGTTCTTGCTGTTGGATACGGAACTGAGGACGGAAGTGACTACTGGTTGGTCAAGAACAGGTAATGTGATTTTTTTTAATGTTTCCAGTCAAAAATTAAAAAAAAGTTTCCTGTGTAGAGAAGACAGGCGTGCATTAAATATGCAATGATCAGAAGTCACCTATGCACGACGCCCGCGTTTTTTTTTTTTTTTTTTGTCTCTACAAGTGGCGTTTGATATACTCTCGGGTGTTGTTTGATTGCAGCTTTAAATTAAAGGGAATATAAGGACTGTGTTAAACATATATTTTAGTTTTAGTTGAATAAACATTGCAATAGAGGTATCCGAGGGTTTTTATCGATTGACAAAGTGAGCTTTTTCGATGAAATACATAATTATAATGCTTATATAGAAGACAAAATAAATTTTTAATAATTTGTAGAGAAACCTCCCCTGCTCTTAAGTATTTTTAAAAGTACAGCGGATCAACTTTGAAGAACTTGGGCCTTGTTAACTAAATTAGTTCGTATGTGCATTTTAAGTATGTTATTAAGTCAAAGTTAATTTATTGCTAGTTAAAATTCAGTTTAATAAGCAACTGAAGCGGTCACGTATACAATGACTTCACAGTTACATCAACCTGTGTCTTAAACCCCTCAAACGAACCACCCGGCATTAAATTCGTCTTAACTAAAGCAGACATCTACAGTGACGCCACACACTCTTAAAGACAAACGAGCGATTTTAACTCAGTCTGAGTTAATTTTCACTCATTTCCAGTGTCGAAAATGCACTTCTCTTTTAGGAGTGGATTTATTCACTCCTTTATTTAGTTAAACCCGCGACGGGATCACTCCAAACGTGTGATTTTAACTCCGTCTGAGTTAATTTTCACTCATTTCCAGTGTCGAAAATGCACTTCTCCTATGGGAGTGGATTTCACTCTTTTGTTTTAAGAGTGCAGTTGCATAAAGCATTGTCTTCTTTCCCACGAACAAACCACGATTAGCACCGTTCGAATTTCATTAATTAAACAAGTTCAATGCATTATTCACTTAAATGATCACGTTAAATTTAATTTAAAATATCAAATAAGTAATTTTTTTTCTCGTAGCTGGGGTGCCTCTTGGGGAGAGAAGGGATACATCAAGATGTCCCGAAACCAGAACAACCAATGTGGAATTGCCACTCAAGCCAGCTACCCACTCGTTTGAAATAGCATACAAATTAAGGACAATATTTTAGTGTGACCGGTTTTTTAATGTAACTCTGCAAAGACTTTTTATATTTAATTGAAATACGAAATCTCTTGTGTGTCATACCAAAAATTATGTGTCGTAATTCATTTGTAAAGATTTTCAGAGAATAAATATGTTTTTTACCTTTACAATTATATGTAATTTGGTTTTGTTTCTGTAGTGTTCATTCTGCGATACAATGCATTTTACAAATCAAGCTGAGAAATTGTACTAATGCCAAAACTCCAATTTTTTATTTCAATGACAAGTGTAACGAGTGTATTTAATTTGAAAATTTTTAACGAAATTCTAAGCACTATTTAATAAGCTCAATATACTTTTAACAGTCATAATTATTTTTGTTTTAAAGTGAGACAAATTTAAAATAAGCATTTTCAAAAAGCAGTTAACTAAAAAATATGTAATATATCTGCTCAAAAAACTTTATTTCATAAAATAACTACAATATAGATAGATCAGACATGAGTGATAACAAATATTGAAATTTTTCACAAAAATTACTCATCGGTGTAAGCAACTCTAGATCATATTAATTTATAATAATTAAGACCCAAAAACCATTATGACTATAAGGTAACATGTCCAATTTATAATGTTTTATATTAGTATAATGAAGATGAGTGGTTAGATAAATGTTTAATAAATAGGTGAATGAAATGACAAAATGCTGTTTATGTAATTAACGAAATTAAGTAATATACCAGAATAAAAAGTAGCACAATAATAATTAAAGATTAATTAGCATAAAATTTCTTTTATACCTTCTTTTACGGTCGTTAACACTGTCGACAACCATGTAGCCAATACATTTTCTTTGCATTTTTATAATTTTCTACCTTCTTTGGTATGCGAAACGCTATCAATACCTAATACCCATTACAAAATTAAAGCCATAAGTAAAAAAAATCATGGAAACACTTGATATTATCAAACATTACAAGGAAAGCAACAAAGCTTTACAAAAACGTACTACCAACATGTGTATCTTTTGCCCTCATCTGTAACATTTACCAAATACAAAAGCCTACCTCTTACATTCTTATCGTCAAAGAATTATCATATCTCATTAAAAAAAAACATAAGTTTTTAAAGTTAATAGATTTTGTAAGGAGCTGTAAAAGAACAAAGCTTCGTCGAAAGTTGGCCAAGCATTGAAATCTCCTTAATCCTTTTATACTTAATAAACTCCTTATAATTTTTGGTTAAGTGTCACTCCCCATTGCAAAACACCATATTTTTCACAATTTTGCGCTCAATTATAACCGACCAATTCTCCAGTTTCAAGTTATTCTCAGTGGCGGATTTCCAAATGTGCCGCCTATAGGCTAAACCAAAATTTGCCACCCATAGGGTAGGTGGGGGTAAAAAACGATTCAAAAGTAGATAACCAATGTTTGATTTATCCCATTATACCCCCCCCCCCCCTCCGTTGTACAATGAAAGTTCGTGTGCCCCTAAATTACCAAACTTTAAAAAATGCTGTAAGTATGTTTTTCATCATTTAGATGCAATTTTTCTGATCTCTTACTTTAATGCTACATAAAATAGGGCTTGAGGTGAAACATTAACAAATAATCCAATGTATTAGATTACTTAAACTTCAGTTGCATTTTTAAAGAATCGCCTCAACATGCAAAATTCCGCCGTTGAAAATTTGCCGATGTAGGTTTTAGCCTAGCTAGCCGATTTAGAAATCCGCTACTGGGCCGATTTAGAAATCCGCTACTGGTTATTCTTAAACTGATGTCTTCTTGGTATTCGGTTCCAGTCCTGCATCTCCTCTCAAGGGTTCTTTGCGAGTCGGCTTCTTGGATGCCTTCTTCTTGTTGTTGGTCGGTTTGAAGCCGTCGTCTTTAGGATAGAGGCTGAGGTCGCATTTGGGAAAGTTGGCCTCGCATGAGTCCTGGGCCATGCCCATTCTGGCTGCGTGGAAATAGTGCTCGTATTCGGCTAATAGGTGTTCTGCGGCACGGCCTGCTCTGCGTTGTCCTCCACGTCTGAAAATATAGAGTAATGAACAATAGTAGGATATCATTTAGTGTTAAATCACACTGATATCAATCCGACATAATAAGATATTGTAATATACGCCGTCTTCGAAGTTATCATACAATATATGTTAAGCTGTATGATTTTGAAAGGCTTTTGAGAGATCACTTCTTTTTTCACTTTTGTTAAGAAATAATTTATTTTAGGAATATTTTATTTTATATTTCTTTTGGAATGTTTGGAAGAGTTTGGAAACCATCTTCGGCAAAAATAAAAAAAATCTAAAGTTGAAACAAGCTTACACTTCAGCCAATTTGCTAATCCTTCAGAGAATTAACCAAATTCCTAAAAGCAATTGGTTTTAGACAGGGAGACCGATGAGTTCATTGAATATAAAATTAATTGGCGTATTTATAAAGTAACATCCTTTAAGTAATTACTAACAGAAATTCAAAAAGAGTTTGTTACACTGTATATACAGTGTGTGTAACTTTGCTTTTGTAAAAGTATTTTTGCAATAAAGACCTACGGTACTTCAAACATGCTAACATGCCATCAACGTCAACACTTACTTAAGGTTAGTAAAACAAAGCCAAATTTTATTTTTTGACCACATTTCCTATATCTTTGATCATACTCACTCCAGAATATGCAGAAGGGCCTCCTTAAACAGATCCAGATCCGGAGTCACTCCGTTGCTGGACACCTGCCTGTACATCTGGCACACAAACAGCTGCTTGCAGTGCTCGTCTGCAACGTTCCACTGCCTGAATGCCGACTGCAGCATCTGCAGCAGTCTACGGGTTTGATTTTCTGTCAGCAGGGGCAGCTTGGCTGAGCTGGTCTCTGGGTTGAGGGCCCGCTTGCTCAGCCCCAGTGTGGACAGCATTCCTCCGAGGGGCAGCCCACTACCGCCCAGGGCTAAGACAACGGCTGGGATGAGGGATAGACCGTAGAGCATGCCTCCCATCATGACGGTACGAAGGCCACCTGTGGTATGTATAAATATGAGTTGGAAATTGCTATGTTAAATATGTTGGTTACATTTCAATAACTTTTCGATGTTATTCTAATACCGCGGTTGCACTACCTTGAGCGCTAACTTAAGCAGCGATTCGAGTTTGAACTTGGTTTTGCCAAGGTTTTTTTACTAAGTTTTTTTTTCGATGAAGTTGGAGCGAAATTGGCGAGTGATTCTATATTGCGTTCTATGGTATGGTATGGTATGGTATGGTATGGTATGGTATGGTACATATATATTCCAGCTTGTGTGCTTGTTCAGAGAACCGCTTATAAGCTTTCGTCAAGTGGGACAGACACAGAAAGAATTTTTACAGTCACAAAGAAAGGAATAACACATAGACAAATAACAACATTTATTGACGGTCACAAACATCCATGCCTGACCGGGATTCGAACCCGACCCCAGCAGTTCCAAAGGCTAGATCCCTAACGATTTATTGCGTTCTATTTTATTTATATTTTCAAGCATGTAGATTAGAATCGGCTAAAAAAAAAAGAGAAAACCCGCCAAGATTTCTGCTCTCTACCTTTGATAACCCTTTATTTTGAAGTTAGCGTAACCGCGGTATAATAAGGCGACGAGCATACTGTAAAAAAATTGTTGCTAGGCTTCTCTAAAAATAATGTTCCTGTTGCAACTGCGGTCTGGTGCAATGTTTCACCAATTTTTAGGTATTCTTATGAACTTTCCCAAGTTCTTGGGCAGCTACTAGAAACCCAAATGGTGATGAGAATAAGCACAATTTTTTTTAACAGTGTGCACATTAGGGGTGATTAATAGCTGTGTGGGGCTAGGGAATGGTTGTTCTGAAACAGCATTTTGGCAACCAACTCTAACCGCGACATAATAAAGTGCGCTACTTTACTTTCTTTAAAAAAGAATAACTGAAGAAAACTACGTTACATATACTATTATAATTATTAATTTTTAAATTAAAACGTTTGCTGAAACTACGCAAAAATGTGTTCTTGAGCTATAAAAGCATGGTCCATAGTTTCTTAAGAAACGAAGCTTTATCAAACAATAAGGAAAATTAAAAATTATCTAAGAAAAAACCTATAGTTAACAAAGGTGTAAAAAAAATTAATTTTACTGTAGAATATTAATATCACTTGCTATTGATCTTTCCATTCTGTGGAATTTTATATTTCAGATGTATAATTAAAATTTATATCTGGCTTACAAATAATAATAATTCATGATACAATATCGGAAAAAAATAAGAAGGATTCTAAATCTTTTAAGCAGACAATAGTTATTATAATCGATTACATCTATATTTTTTTTTATAAATTTGGACAAAAAATTACCCTATTTGCTACAGGATTGTCATTTTAAACAACATTTGCATGAAACTAATACACGCAAACTGAATTAGTTTCCTGCATAATTAGTGGTGACGTCAAGTTTGCAGGCTGACATGGGTGGATAATATTTTAGTTGAAATTTGTATACTATCGTGAATCGGCTCGAAGCAAATATATTTACTAAGTCAAGGCTGTCCAATCCAGGTGCCTCCCTACATCATTGTGTCACACTAATAACTTAGGCACAGTATATACATGGATGAGCGGCTCAGTGGCTGAGAGGTTAAACGTGTCCGCCTCGTAAGCCCAAGATCGCGGGTTCGAGCACCGGCTGAGTCGTCGGATTTTCTGGATGGGAAAATTCTGGGCACGCATGTTATATGATTATGTGGCATGTAAAAGATCCCTGGAGGGCCCATTTGGCCTGGGTTCTCTCCGCAAAATTAAATCTCGGCATACTTTAACATCAGCAGAGAGCTCAGATTCATTGTAAACTGTGCGTCAAAATTGTGGTAGCGAGAGTCGCCTATATGGTGCCACATAAAGTGTCTCTCAGTTCTGGGGAATGTGCCGAGTCTGCAAAGGCTTGATCGCCAAAGTTGCAGCCCCATTAGAGAAAAAAAAAGTTTAGACATGGTAAAGCATCTTCAATAACTTACCCATAGATGCCATATTTCCGAAGCCACCCAAATGGGCCATGCTGGCCAGAGCCGAAGAGAACTGGTTGCCTGCAGGATAGAATCCTTGCCTCTGTTCTTTCTTTGCATTGGCCATCAGCGTCGTGTTGTCACCAATCTGCGGTGTTTTGATGGAGCTGATGACATGGTCCACGCTGTGGGTATTTATAGAATCCGTAAAGCCACATTTTACTGGAGTGCCGAAGAGCAAAACGAATATGGATATTATTCGGAAGATTGGATGTTTGAGAGATACCATCTTCTTATGCTGAAATAAAATTGTTATGAAAGGATTTAATAATCTATATTTTAATAGGAATTTCGTTTTGAAAGCATCATACTGTTTTTCAGAAAATGGACTTTTCCGCCACGTTAACTCAATTTGAAAAGCATTACTCCTTTAACGGTACTTATTTAAGTTTCAATTTAAAATGCATAAATATTTGTACAAGGTTTTCATTCAATACAAATTAATAATTTTAGTAAACTTGAGAACCAACCTTGCTGGACTTCTAGCCTGTTGTTGTTCAACAACGAACTGAGAAACTTTTTAAGAAACTATATTTTACCTAGCACGAGAAAGCAATTTAACTAGTTTAAGACTTTTAGTAAGAAAACTTGAAAGATGAAAAAGGTTTTTTTTGTTTTAGTACATTCAAATAAACAAAATATTTACGACAAATGACAGATTATTGAACAATTTATGTTAATTCAGAAGCATTAAATACGAATTAATTTTTTTAAAATTTTATTCGATAAGAAAGCTATTAATGAAACTCTTAAATAGATCTATAAGAGTTTTGTGTACAATGAGAACAAAAAATTAATGTTCTATTACAATACTTCAAGACTCTTACAAACTATAAAATTAAATAATATGTAGCAAAATTTAAAACATATAATGCTATCAAATAAAAGAAATTGTAATATTTTTAAACACTAAATATTTACTCTGTATGTTGAATAAATCCTCAGCTAAATCTTCTTGCTTTATTATCCACTGTAGTTCTCCTAGGGAACGGTAAGAGGAATATGCCATATAAGTTCTATCGAATCATTTTTATATAACACCATTGAGCAAGGGTGGCGGCATACAAGAGGTCACTAAACCACAATCGGCTAAACAAAACTACCAAGGCATGGTCGCCAATGTCACGGAAGTTCGAATTTAAACATCGAAAAGACAGTCTGGAGGTCAAGCGTACGATTCTAGGTAAGGTACAAAAAGTTTTCTTGCTTTATGAGCAAATTGTTCCATACTTAAGTGAGCTTATTCTTCGCTTTATTCGATTTGCGGCAGGCACGTGTGTGACAGATGAGGAATGGATATTTGGTTTGGTAAACTTTTCTTTGAAAAAATGGAGTATCGGAACATAAATGAATTTTTAAGAGAATGGTCTGAATTTTAGATTTTCTGTTGCAGTTCGTTATAGAATCTGATATGGCGTCGTAAGAAAGCTTAATCTTATATAACGTTCCAGGACAAAACAATACAATTATAAATTGTTTATAGTAGCTGTAAAATGTAACCCTTTCAAAACGAGCTATCACGATCGTGCGGGTATAAAAGAGAATGTTCATTGTTCAAGCTCTACAAAAATATCGATACCGAAGCAGCTAACTTATACTATTCGTTATTTGCATAAAAAATGACTTTGTTTTTAAGGAATTGCTGGCATTGATGCTGTTTAATGCACTTTTTTTTATAAAACTCCAAATTTAGTCTCATAATTTTAAATCAGCTCTATCTGACCACCCCGATCTTAATGGGATATAGTAGGCGTAGCACATTTGGATTTGTTATAGATTATAGGTGTTATTTGACTTGGACACTTACATAAAACCTAGACTTGCTTATGCTACCGCATAATAACAAAGGATTTTCTTATTGCATATCAATAGTTGAAATGCTCATCGATTTTAAGATTGGTTTCAATCGTTAGATCTTCGAATATTTTAGCATTTTCAACACAAAAAGTGATATTTTTCCGATATGCCACTTTTCCCCTTACAGAGATATCATCTGAGGTAGTGATGCGTTTGTTCTCTTCGGAAATGATTAGGCTGCATGTATCATTTGAATTGAAATTCATAAACGTTAAATAAATAAATTAATATAATTCTTATAAATGATTAAATTATTGCCAATTAATAAACTAGAAAAGTTCTACCCCACAAATTCTCGCTTTTAAGAGAAGTGAATCAAAAATTTACAACGAGTTGTGATTTCAAAAACATTTGTGTAGTAATTTATAAAAATTAATTTATCTTTATGACTGTATTTAAATCATGTGCATGTTAAAGTGTTGTGTCATGTCAATAATATTGCCTATATGTAAGTTGAAATGTTGTTGCTTTTTAGTTTTAAAATGAAGTTTCACAGAAATATTTTTTAATAATCTAAATGTAAGAAGAATTTGACCTTTGGAAAAAGTATTGCAATGAAGCCCTCCCGGTGGCGCAATCGTTAGGACTCTAGCCTTTTGAGCTGCTGGGGACGGGTTCGAATCCCGGTCAGGCATGGATGTTTGTGACCGTCAATAAATGTTGTTATTTGTATATGTGTTATTCCTTTCTTTGTGACTGTAAAAATTCTTTCTGTGTCTGGCCCACTTGACGAAAGCTTATAATCGGTTCTCTGAACAAGCACACAAGCTGGAATATATGTGTACCATAACATATCATTACAATGAAACTACTGCTATCTCTTGTGAAGTAGTATTTTTTCGGCTTTTGAAAAATCATTTACAAAATTTACGAACAATTAAAAAAAGAACAATGCTTCTATATCTGTAGGTAAAACGTCTAACTGGTAAAAAGTTTGCAGATTGAATAAATCATTCCATCGGTAATTTGTAACACTTTTTTTCCTTCCGATAATTTTTTAATACATTTTCATAATTCACATAACTTAAATCCACATCATTTTCGGAATAAATAGCAATTTATTAACTTAGTTGGGAAATAGATATGATTAGTCAGATAATAACGTTTTACTACGTTAACAATACAAAAGAAAATATGATTTACATTTTGACTACTTCTGATATTATTTAAATGCATATTCTATTGCTGATATAACATAAATATAAATTGTTGTTGTAGTGTGCCTTCAGGGCTTATCCTGGAAAGCAGGAGGGTTGACGTTGTAAATATTATAAAATTGTACATTTATTTTTGATTAAAAAACAAATGTTATATATTAGTTCATCAATATATAATTTAAAAAAAGCATTTAAAAGATTGCTAGCATGTGTAATCATAATACTTTAAAAAACATCGAAACTTTTTTTAAAAGGATTTGCCCTTCTAATTTTTTTGAAAGTTTAATGTTTCACAAATATGTTTCATTAGGTTATTTGGAATTTTTAAAAGTATGTATACCATAATGTACATAATTTGTCATAAATTTCTCATTATTTTATTCCCACTGTTATTTAATTTGGATTTTTTTTAAATATATAGTTAACATTATTTGCTTTATCTCAATGTTTTCATTATTTTATTCCTTATTCCTTCTGCTATTTGTCCATGACATTATCAAGCTTTTTTTTTTTCATTAAGCTTCTAATTTTAATCTCTTTAAAAGAAATCGCCAAAAAAAAATTAATTAAAGTATTTAAAATGCATTTAACGTTTCGTAGAACAGGTTTCCCTTAAGATGTACGTATACACTTGAACTTTTTTTCTTGTATTTCATTAAAAAAATCTAATTTTTTAGAAAAAAATAACTTCAACGTATGCAATATAAAATTGATTTAAAAACCAAATTTTCTTTTTTTAGGTTCAATCCCCCCTAAACTTATTCCACAAGTAAATAAACAGTTCGTTTGACAAAATGTTAATTTTAACTTTAGTTAATATTGTTTAAGCAAAGTTAAACATGAGGAAAACGAATTTTTGAGAAAATTGAGTTAAAAAGTTATAAAAACTAACTAACTTTCATGATTTGAACGATTAGAAAAAGCTCTGTAACTTTTTATTAGAGTGGAATACTAGTACAAACTTAAATCATTTTAAAGAGGAAGATCAGGAAATTCTAATGGACTTAAAAACAAAAAATGCCTAATTTGTTTATTTTTGGCCTTTTCTTGTGTGTATGTATACCTTAATAATATGTTTAACTATTAAAGGCAAATAAGTATTTAGATAGACAAATAAATTGTGGGTGGCTTCATAGCCACACTTTTCTTTATTGAAGACACAAACATGAAAAATTTTGTAATTAACGAAATAAATCCTGAAAAATTGTTTCAAACGTTCAAAAAGGCTAAAGACTTTTCATGACTTTTCTAAAAAGATATTTAATAATGTAAGAAAAATGTTTAAAAAATATTTTATGTGCACGGGCTGATTGCTGAATAATTAAACTAAATTGCTTAATAATTTTTCAAAGATACAATGTTTACAATACAATAACTACATAATAGCTGTCAGTAACATTAGTACAAGCAAAAAAGATTCATTCACACATAATGCAACTATAAGGGATATTTGACATATTACTTATCAGTTGTTGAATATGAAGAATAAACGGTAAACAGACCACATCTTTGTGAAACTTTTGGTAAATTTCAATTACCCTTTTTCCTCTAATGGATGACTGATAGACGGACAAAAGGATATGTCTAACAACAAATCTTAACTGTTTCCGTCCGACAACTTTTGTAACAATTTATTTGTCAGATAAAAAGATTCGTGGATACGCAATAGAGTAGAAGCAGAAAATATGACCTATAAACTAAAGTAAAATGAACATTCCAAACTGACCCATATGCAATTCATTTAATACAAAATCTTTTTTAACATAATTAGCTTATATATAATGATTGACACGGGTTTATTACAACATTTATTGTTTTGATAATATATACTTTTGATATTATGCATTCTTGTTCAATATACGCTAATATTGCCTTGTATTTATTTAAGTAACTCAAGCAAATATTTTCAAAGAGTGGAAAAGCGTTCAAGCTAGCGGTTTTAAGTGACAGCTCGTGAGGCAAACCTTTTGTAACATTTTTTTGTAATTTTTCTCTTCGTAATAAAATTTAAACAATAATTCTAAACGTTTATATTTTTAGCAAAAAACGGTTTTTAAAATATTTTATGCACAACAATGAACAAAACAGTCTATCATATTTCACCCATTAAAATTGAATTGTTCAAGCTGTTTAAGTTTAAGAAGCTATCCAAGCAAAAAAATAATTAAGAGCGAAATTGCTTTCAAAAAATGTAATTAAATTCCTAAATCCGTTTTTATAGCAGACAGGAGAGTTAGTTATATTTCTTTTATTTTAATTAACTTTCTCGAATTTATCTTAGCAAAATACTAAAACTTATAAAAAGTAATTTAGAGTTCATATATAAATGTATAAAAGTTAAAATTAACTTTCGTGTTTGAACTTTAAATGTTTACTGCTAAACAAACTAAGTTCCCCAATATGTAACTCTTAACGCTTTTCTAATGAGGAACTTAGAGTCACATTTTCCGAGAACTTAACTCACATTTATCAAGCCATTACATTTATCATAAATTTTAAAAATACGCTATAAAAAACTGCTCAGTTTTAAAGTTTCAAATTCTGTAAAAAGAATCTTGTATTGAATTACATATCTTTTTTTACAATGAAACACAAATACATAGATGCAGATATTTGGAAAAGACTTACATTCTGTTTATATTTAGTAATCTAAGGTCTTTATCTTCAATACATAATTATCTCATTTAGGCCATTATCTTGTTAAACATCAATAAGGGATATCAACAGCAGGATTTCATAATTGTTAATTCTAAATGTAGTGGATTTAAGATATTGTTTTGGTTAATTTAAATTCATACACTGTTCATAAAGTAAAATATGTAATACACTCCTTGCCAACCTAAGTTGGGTAAATAGAAATATGCTATTGGAAAAGATCCTTCCGCGCATGTAAATAGTTTCATAAACTATTTGTGAATCCATCCAGAAAACATGTTTAAAACATTAATTTCGTTTAAGGTAACTGATTTGAATATTTGAGAAAATTTGGCAGTTTTATCAGAATGAAAAGAGTCCTTTGGTTAATTGTATTCAGATCATTTTGTATGTAAATATTATGACTTATGACTTTCTTGGTGGGGGGCAAGATCGCCAAGCACTGCGACTTTAAGTCTATTGTACTGCCCCAGAAATGACACAAGCACAAGGGACGACACAAACACATAGACAAATAACAACATTTATTGACGGTCACAAACATCCATGCCTGACCGGGATTTGAACCCGACCCCAGCAGCTCCAAAGGCCAGAATCCTAACGAGTGTGGCACCGGGCCGGCTATGTAAATATTACCTTACAAGAGTTTCCAACTAACTCACCAACCACGCTTTTTAACCTGCCTTTTTATTCTTTGTTTTTACCTAAGTTAGGTTGGCAAGGAGTGAAGATAATATTTTTTTAAAGGTATATGCAGTTGGCGGATGAGGCCTTATATATGTAAGATTAATTTTTAGTGGAACCATCAAGGCTGTCTGGGTACTGATTTTGACCCTCAGATTACAATATTCGGCAATGTATTTTTACCTTAATTCCGCATTATAAACAAGGCATAAGTAGCAATTACACCAATCGATGAGAATATTAACTTTCGGGTAAACGTTACAATTCCTCCGGCAGAAACTGAAATCTGACAACTGTCATCAAAAATATTATCAAATTCTTCTTGTGATGCACCATCTAAATCAATAGAACTTTTCAACAAATTGAAAGTTCTGCGTAGCGATTTATACTTTTCATCAATTTTGGATGCAGTTATCGCAGGACATAAATATAACAAAGAACTGTACAGAAGCATTGCGGTTCCTACGTAGATTCCTTAAAGGGGTCATAGGAGTCTTAAAAATGTGCAAAGAAGGTACTACAAACTACAAAGCATAGTTTGATCATTCATGTATTTTTTTAACTACCCAATATATAAGTATAATTTTTTATACCTAAATTCTCATCTCAATTTTAATTAGAAATTATTTTTAAAAAAAATTAAAAAAATTTTATTAATTTTTTTAGAAAAAAGTTCTTCAAATAATTTCTAATTAAAATTGAGTTGAGAATTTAGGTATAAGTCTTTGTTTGTACATATTTGTACAATATAAAGTCATTTTCTTGGTCATTTTTTCAATTTTGACCTCACAATTTGCCGCGCAAGCCTAATCCCAATGTGTTCAAATAGCTTTATCTTTAATATTATTTACTTTAGTTTTGGCTAAAGTTTCATAAATTTTAAAATTTGTTTTATAATAAAGAAATCTTATAGAATTACATATAAAAAAATTATACTTATGTATTGAGTAGTTAAAAAAGTACATGAAAGATCAAACTATGCTTTGTAGTACCTTCTTTGCACATTTTTAAGACTCCTATGACCCCTTAAGGGAACGCACAGAGGAATTATCCTCTTTTCCTTTACTAAAAGATGACATGTTGGGGTCCCCGATTAATTCATTCAGTGCCCAGTAAATAGCTACGAATTCTTGGGCCAACATAAGAATCATAGGCAAAGACAATACTTTTTCCAATTCTAGTTTCACCAATAAAGTTTTTCGATAGATTATCAACCAATTCTTCAAGTCATTTAGATGGCCTTTCTTCAATAAAAATTTACACAAAATTAAGTTTCTGTGGATATCCAAAAACAGTGTTAAAAGGAATATGGTTAAAATAGTTGGGAGCAACCAGACATGTATTGCAGTATAGCAGTGATTGACGTTGAAAACAATTTTTATATCAATTGTTGAATTTTTTTTTCGTTGGTTCAATCGTCGTCTGTAAAATAGTAATAGGAAGTGCAAAAGCAAGATAACACACTAGTATAAGCCATATACATTTGCTAATTATGTGCTTAATTGTGTAAATCTGACAAAATGCAAGACGTAATTCATGAAAGTATTCTAATAAATTTTCGATGCGACATTTTCGAAAGTATAAAACATGCCACAGTGAAAGAGATAGAGTTTTACCTATGATACCCAGCTATAGTAGGTTTCAAAAAATTAGTTTTTCCAACATAAATTTTATAACCAAGTTCAATAACTTCCAATAAAAAATGATAATTAAAAATTATTGCTAAACTTATGGGTATTAACTTTTTGAAATATTTAGGTAATATTAAAAACTTTAAATGAAGGCCAACAATCAATAAAAGTTTACACATAAATTTGAAATCTTGGGAAGGCATTTTGCAAAGAGTTAATATTTTCATTTCAAATTTACGATTGGAAATGTGCATTTTCATATCACAATAAATTTTAAATAAACATTTTATTCCTAAATATTTTTATATTTTCAATGACATCATTATTCTATATACTTAATCAAAACATTTATTTGTTCTAAATACAATACTTTAATTTGTAAAAACACAAATTTATTGAAATATCAAATTCATGCGTTTCTATACTAAAGTATATGCGAAGGAAACTTAAAAAAATTATACAAATGAACTTAACGCTTTTTACATCTACAAATCACAATAAGATATAAATTCCATTTCTACACAAATCATTTATCTTGTAAACATTTCATTACAAGTAGTAATGCAAGAACAATTGTAGACAATTTTTAATAAGTAGAAATACTAGCAGTTTATTTTAGTTAGCTTTATTTTAATATGTGTCTGGCGAAATTGGCAAGCAGAAACATATCATATATCATCTGCAAAAGTTTTAGTTAGCATAGCAGACATATTGTATATAGGGTAGTTCTTTTTTTATTTTTGAATGAAATTATAAAAAAATTTCAATTCTGCTATTAAGCGCTGAAAGATACGTTCTACTATTTAACGAAGTTTCCTTGTAAAACCTTCAATTACATGCCGATATTTTTTCTTGATGCAAAAGTGAACATTTTTTGTTTGTTTTTTGAACAATTTACAGCAAAACTTTTTTACACCGCCAAAGTTCCAAGATGATAAAAGAGCAGGGTACTTTACATTATTGTCTTATTGTGAAAAAAATGTAAACATTGTGCAGAAAATTCAACGAGTTACCCTAATAGATAAAATGTTTCATACAAAATGTGTTGTTACTTTTTTTTTAAAATAATTACCACCTATGAAGATATGGCAAAGGCTCGTACGCTTCATTAATAATGTCTCTCAAATAGTATATTCAAGTAGAATATACTATATAGTATTCAAGTAGAATTGCAGCGTAAGAAGTATTCATGGAATTGAATAGTCCTTGTTCGTACCATGCATTTGGTCAGAACAACTGCCTCCAGATACTGGGTATATTTGCCAAATGAAACTTGGTTCTGATATATCTGTTTACTCTAAAATCCTATAGATACACACATATTTGTTGAAAGTATATGTGATAATATTTAATGAAAATACAATAAATACTGATATTTGTGCAATAAAATTAACAATGCATAAGCTGAAATATAAAAAAAATCTACAAGTCGAATGGAAATGTGTCGCGATCTCCCTTATACAAAAAAAATCTGTTTTTTTTTTATTGTTTCCATGGTTACATGTATATACAATTTATTAAAATACATTGCCCGTTCTTTCAAATTAAAATAAATTAGTATCTGTTCAATCTTAATTCCTTCTTTCATATAGTTATTTCAACGAATTTTGTGTATACAAATCAACCCAAAAACTATAAAGAGAAAAAAATACTTTAAATATCCAAGAGTGGTCGCGATATATAATAGTAACCTTACCAAAAAATATAGCAGTGCGTTTTAATATTACAATTCAATTTTTCACAGGTGCCATCTAGTGGTAGTTCAGGAATTTCAACTTTTGTTCTAGCTGTCCATTTATTTATTTATTTATTTATTTATTTATTTATTTATTTGTTTGTTTGTTTGTTTGTTTGTTTGTTTGTTTGTTTATTTATTTATTTATTTATTTATTTATTTATTTATTTATTTATTTATTTATTTATTTATTATTTATTTATTTATTTATTTATTTATTTATTTATTTATTTATTTATTTATTTATTTATTTATTTATTTATTTATTTATTTATTTATTTATTTTAAAGCATTATATGGAAAAATCGATAATGTGTTTTTTACATTAAACTTTGCTTTTGAATTCTCCTTTTTTTTTAGCGATAGAATTTTGAAGATAAAATTTGAAATTTTTCCAAGGAAATATTACAGTTTATAAAAGTGGCTTTTTGAAAAAAAAATAATCGTTACTTTTAATATCGAAATTCATTTGTAGATTAAATTATTTAATGTATTATCAATTAATGAGTGCATATTAAACTATAGCTTGCTTTATTTACGATGTATTTAATGAGCGATGTGACAACTAATGTATTTTTATTCATATTATTGCTTTCAATATTGCTCTTTTAATTTTGAATAATACTTTCAAAGTTGCCTAAGAATTTCCTAGTTGTATTTTTTTTTCAAATTCGTGTCATAGAAAGCTTCATTGATTAGTTTTTGTTAAAGGAAAAAAATAATGACTAGACATAACTTATTATAAATTAATATTGCTCAGAGATTTAATTTTAACTGTGTGGATGCTTTATTAACCGTACTTCCGACTTGTATATTTTTTTTACTGTACAAAAAAAAAACTTATATATCTTTGTTAAAGATTAATTTAAGTTTGTAAATTCAAAATTTAAAAACAGTTTTTCAGTTTGTAGTTTTTAAGTTTTAAGTTAAGTATATAGTTTTATTCATTTAAAACAACTATGTTAAAACACAGAAGAAAATAAGAAACTTAGAAATTAATATCGAGTAGAGGCTTGCACATATTTCTTACTGCTGAGCTTCGCATGTTTAGTTTTTAAGCAGAATGTTGTTGTTGTTTTTTTAATTAACAGTTTAGATACGATTATAGTAGTTACATACATTATAGTAATATTGTAAAGAACTGAGTGATGCGTAAAATAGTTCATGCATCCTTATTAATAAATGAATTATTGTTTCACAAAAGTACTTTACTATTTGAAAAATATGTTATACCATTAACCGATAAAGTCATTGATGCCATGATTTTGAAAAGACTTACATTATTTTTTATGTAGCAAGTAAGCACCATTGTCAATAAAGTCAGTAAGGGATAGCAATAGCAGAATTTCATTAATATTAATTTTAATACGTATGAATCAAAATATTGTTTTTGTTAGGTATTTTTATCTACTGTTCATTAAGTAAAATATATATAAAGCAAATATATATTGCAGACCCTCTAAATTACCTGAATTCATATCAATTTTTTGTTGGAATCATCAAGGCTTTCTTATTAACGATTTTGAGTCTCAGGTGACAATTTTCGGCAACGCATTTCTAATTTAGTTGGTTGGTAGACGTACTTTCTTAGGCTTGTATGCTTGGTTACGCGCTATATCCACAATTTAGACATGTCCCTGAAGGGAATAGAAATAGTCTCCAGGGACCTGTATCCGTGGGAAACTGCGCAGTAACCACCTACAGGACTTTTGGACACAACATATTTAACGAGCAAGTACTCTGCATATACTCAACAATCACTAGCATCCATGTCTTATCGGGGATTTGAACCCGGACCCAGAAGCTCCAAAGATAGCATCCTAACCATTGTGAAACTGGCTCGGTATTTCTAATTTAATTTCGCATAATGAACAAGGCATACGTTGCAGTTACACCAATCGACGAGAATATTAACTCTCGTGTAAACGTTACAATTCCTCCGGCAGAAATTGAAATTCTACAACTGTCATCAAACATATTGTCAAATTCTCCTTGTGATGCACCATCTAAATCAATGGAACTTTTCAACAAATTGAAAGTTCTGCGTAATGTTTTATACTTTTCATCTACTTCGGATGCCGTTACAGCAAGACATAAATATAATAAAGAACTGTACAGGAGCATTGAAGTTCCTGTGTACATTCAGTGAAAGGAACGAACAGAAAAATTAGTTCTTTTACTAAAAGATGACATATTAGGATCACCGATTAATTCATTCAGTGCCCAGTAAATAGTTACAAATTCTTGAGCCAACATAAGAATCATAGGCAAAGACAAAACTTTTTCCAATTCTAGTTTCACCATTAAAGTTTTTCTGTAGATTATCAAACACTTTTTTAAATGCTTCAGGTGCTCTTTCTTCAACAAAAATGTACACAAAATTAAGTTTCTGCGGATATCCAAAAACAGTGTTAAAAGGAATATGGTTAAAATAGTTGGGAGCAACCAGAAATATATTGCAGTAAAACAGTGGTTGACGTTGAAAATAATGTTGATATCAAGTGTGTGATTTTTCGTCACTTCATGCTTTATCTGTAAAATAGTTATCGGAATTGTAAAGACAAGAAAGCACACTAATATAAACCAAATACATTTGGAAATTTTGTGCTTAGTTGCAAAAATCAAGCAATATACAAGGCGTAATTCTAGAAAATATTTTATTAATTTTTCGATGCTACATTTTCGGAAGTGCAAAACATGCCACAGTGAAAGAGATAGAGCCTTACCTATGATTCCAGCTATAGCAGGTTTTAAAAAATTATTTCTACCTACGTAAATTTTATGCCCAAGTTCAATAATTACCAAGACGAAATAATAATTAAAAATTATTGCCAAGCTAATGGGTATTAACTTTTTGAAATATTTAGTTAACATTAAAAACTTAAAATGAAGGCCAACAACTAATAACAGTTTATACATAAATTTAAAATCTTGGTAATGCATTTTGTTGGGGGTTAATATTTTCATTTTCAATTTACGGTTTGAAATATGCATTTTCATATCAAAATTAATTTCATCTAAACATTTTAATATTCTGTTTTCAATGGAATCACCATTAACAATAGACTTCTACAGTCTTTATAGGTGAAAATTTGCACTGACTAAATGCTTTTAAAATGTAAAATCATAATCTTTTTGAAATATCAAATTCATGCATTTCTATTTCAATTTATTTGCAAGGGAACCTTAAAAAAATAAGAAGAAAATAAGTATTTTTTATATTAACAAACTACCATAAAAGATAAATTTCTATTTCGCCACAAACCATTTACATCTAGAACTAACTTAATTTTTGTTTTTGTTCCGGTTTATTTTTTTAGTATTGTCTCTTTTCAACTAGCTTTATGTTAACGTTCACCTCTGAATTATATCAGGGGAAGAACGGGCTAGTAAAAGCATAAGATATATCACCTGGAAAGTTTCAGTTAGCAGGTGCTGACATATTCGATACAGCGGTTCTCTTTATTTTCAGGGAGGAAATTTTTCCTCAGTTCAGTTTTTATTCAACTAGCTTAATGTTAATGGGTACCTCTGAATGATATCAAGAGGTGAACTTACTAGTAGAAACATAATAAAAGGTTTTAGTTAGCAGGTGCTGACATATTCGATAACAGCAGTTTTTTTTTATTTATCAGTTGAAATTTTTTCAGTTTCAGTTTTTTAATGGGGGTTAGCTAAATGTAATGGGTACCTTGATGATATCAAACGCGCAAACTTAGTCGAAAACATAATATAAAATATTTTAGTTAGCAGGTGCTGACATATTCGATACAGCAGTTCACTTTATTTTCAGGGAGGAAATTTTTCCTCAGTTCAGTTTTTATTCAACTAGCTTAATGTTAATGGGTACCTCTGAATGATATCAAGCGCAGAACTTACTAGTCGAAACATAATATAAATGTTTTAGTTAGCAGATGCTAACATATTTTCTATACAGCAGTTCTCTTTATTTTCAGCTTAATGTTTTACAATTTTCAATTCTGCTATTGAACTCTGAAAAAAAAACGTTGTACTATTAAACATAATTTTTTAGCAATCCTTTCATTAAAAGCTGATTTCCTTCTTGAACTAAATAAGCAGTTTTGTTGTTTGGTGAACAACTTGTACAAATAGAGTTTTACTTCGCCAAAGTTTCAATATATGATGAGAGAGCAGGTTTTTTTTTAACAACATACGGGCTTGTATTCCAACACTTTTTTTGCCAATTTTATTGTGAAAACAATGTATATACTGTGCAGAGAAGTCAATCAATTAACCAACAAATAAAATGCTATAGCCAAAATGTGTTGTTACTTTTTAATAGTAACCACTAATGAGGAGCGAGTAAAGACTCGTACGCTTCAGCAATAACGTGTGCCTGCTAAAATACTGTTCAAATAGGTTTGCAACACAACAAGTATTCATACATCGATAATTGAATAGTCCTTGTTCGTACCCCCATTTTATTTACAAAACAAACAAAAGTCCGGGTACTGGGTATATATTTTGAAAAATGAACAACATGCTGCTATTTTGTTTCGCTATAAAGTACTATGGATACACGCATATTTTTTGGAAATATATGTGGCAACTAATTTCTAATGAAGGCGAAATAAATGCAGTCATAAATTGTTAAATATAAACGAAATCAAATGTAAAAAAGTTTTTGAAACGTGTTTCGGTTTCCCGTATAAAAAAATATTATGATTTTTATAGTTTCCATGGTAATATGCATATGCAACTTGTTAATATACACTGAGCGTTCTTTCAAATTAAAATAGAATTAATATTTATACAATAGAAATTCAGTCTATTAAAAATTTATTAATGAGTATTGCATGAACATCAACCAAAAACTTGATCCATTAATGATAAATAAAATTATGACTAAATTTGCATCACTAATGCTTTCGTATACAAAAGCATTTTGAAAAGTAAATAAACCTAGTTTCATTTGTACAATATTCAATTTTAGTTTACTCAATTAAATTATGAAATTTTGCGTGTGATTATGTGGTTTTTCTTGACCTAATAAGATTTTCAAATGATCCTGAATTAAAATGGAAAAGCTTAGTTAACTTTTCTAATCATCATGACGAATAGAGGTTGAGCATTAAACTAACAAATAAAAGTTGAAGCATCAGCTTCAGCAACTGTCTTGTATTGATTTGATGGGTTTATTTCATAGTTTGGTTGGTTGATATACAGGGTGGTTATAAACTAACGCTCTCTATTCGGAGTGGTCTGTAGCTTGAATGAATAATCCAAATGCAGAAAACATTGAGACACTTTTACTAATCAAGAAGGGGGGAAAGAATGGAATCATAAAAAAGACAGAATCCTAAAAAATAATAAAAAAGAAGAATAATCATAAAAAACATCTCGTCTCTTAACCAGAATCTAAGTTACGAGGCGTCGTCAATTATGGACAATTACGGCCAACACAGCTAATTACGCCTTGTAATTTAGAACCCTGGTCAAGAGACTAGTTTCTTTTTTACGAAAAAGAATAAAATCATAAAAAAAGAAACTCGTCTCTTGACCAAGGTTCTAATTACGAGGCGTAGCCAAGTATGCCTAATTACGGCTAATTACATGAAATATCCAATTAGGCCTCGTAATTTAGAACCCTGGTCAAGAGACGAGTTTGTTTTTTATGATTCCGTTCTTTTTTCCCCCTTCTTTATTAGAAAATGTCTCAATTTCTGTTGTATTTGGATTATTCATTAAAGCTACAGACCACTCCGAATAGCGAGCGTTATTTTATAACCACCCTGTACATATATTTTCAGGCTTGTGTGCTTGCTCACAGAGCCGCTTATAAACCTTCGTCAAGTAAGACAGTCATAACACACTCACATGCACACATATACGTGACAAATGCTGCCATCTATCACGCACCACCTCCACAATTTAGACATGTCCCTGAAGGGGATGGGAATAGTCTCCAGGAACCTGTATACGTGAGAAACTGCGCAATGACCTCCCACAGTACTATTTCATAGTGGATTCTTGTATTTTTTTATTCTATATCGTGAATATTTAAAAGATTTCAGTAAAATGTTGATGTGACTAAAAATCCGGTCTATTTTCAGAGCACATTAATTAAAATTTATTTTTGACGTGTTTGAAAATTTACAAAATAATGAATCAGGAAAAATATTAAATTACCATTAGATCTAGTTGTGGATATGATCGAAAAAAGACAATATTTTTCATTGTATTATATTGAGTTTTTGTGAAAAAATTACTCAAGCTTCCTTTCAACTCCAAGTTTTAACCTATTTTATGCGTATTTTTCTAATAAATTTTAACTGATATTTATAAGACATTGTAAAATGAATTTTAAATAATAAAATACAAAACTTTTATAAAGTAATGTCTTTATTTACAAATCATACTACATTTCATGTAAAAAGAAAAGTAAAAAACATGTAAAAATGTATTCATCACAATGGAAGTTATCATTTTGGGAACATATGTTATGCTCTCTTGTACGAGTGACTTAAAAAAGTAATCGTTTTAAATAATTCTAAAATGGTGTTTAAAAATAATGCTCACAAAATTTATCAATTTTAAAAGTTTCACTTGTGACGATATGGAAATTCGATCAACGAATTTCCAAAATCTTTCAAAAAAAACTAATGTATAAATAAAAACAAACTAGACACGACAAACAAAAATATATAAATTTTAAAAGGTCTTAATCATTATACAATAAGATCAATTCTTAAAATGAAATAGAACTTTTTTATAATAAATCGAACATAAATCAATAATTATGAAAATAATAAGTTAAAAATGAAACTAAAAATCTTCCTAGCACCTCCAATAAATAATCAAAATGAGATTTCTCGTAGAAGAATTTTTAAGTTTGATCAAATATTTCGAGATCCAGCCTCGTTTATGTTGAGTTTCCCCTCTGGGGTTGCTTCTTTCCTTTTGCCTTTTTGTAGAACTGAGACAGAGACTTGGGGCATTTTGAGTACATCTCCTTGCAGTTGCATTTTGTTTCGCCTCGAATAGCAGCTTCTTCGTAGTACTCGAAGACGTATTTCGCTAGTGGTACCACTTTGGGGTTCTGGATTTCTTGTCGCATTTCACTAGAAAAAATATAGGTAAAAGCAAATTTACTTTTTAAACGTTACAGCCATGCCACTACAGAATTTTCAGCAAGCCATCATATGCATTATTAATAACCGACTAGTGAACCTCGTATAGATTGGCGAAGAATTTAATGACACTAAAACTCTAGATGATTTGTAATCTCGATCCATTGAAATATACTCTCCAACTTTTAATGCTGTGAGACCACTAATACTTCTAAATACACATTGGTACAAATAAAAATGTGTAATATATTATATTGTTGAAAATGTTTAATATACAATATTGTGGGGGTTTCAATTTAAGAATTGTGTTGAGGACATGCAAACATAAATTTTTGTTGTTTCAACACAACTGACGATCGCTTGAAGCGACGATTGTTATGGTCAAAGGCGATTGACAAAATACTATAGACTATATTGTTTTCTGAAATATGTATATCAAAATTATTGCATTCATTTTAAAATACCGTAATATATATTTTTTAAGCTTTATTATAGCTATTAACTGGCCGATGCTGAACTACATTATGGAAGAATACATGCTTGCTGCAGTTTAAACATAATTCTTGTGCTTAACATGCATTATTATTATCATATCGAAATACAATTTTTGTATTATTACACCACAACTTATAATAATAATATAACTGGGACAAAATACAATTGTTTGCTTTGAAAGTCAACATATTTTTTAGTGTATGTACTTTTCCCTAAATGTTAAATATTTATACGGTGCCTTTATTCTAAAAACCACTTACGTGGCCCTGACTATGAAATAAATACAGAGACTCTGTCTATTCTATAACAAAATACTTACGCGATCCCAACTACAAAACACTTACTTAACCAGCTTAATAAAATTCCCTTCGAACACGTTCTTCTTTCCATTGGCATTCTTCCTGTAGATCTCACACGTCGCTCGAAGCTGGCACTGCGGCTCAGTGATCCCATACTTCTCCAGGGCAACTTCAACAGTGACCAGCAGATCCAGCAATTGCTGGGCATAGGCCAGGTCTCGTTTCTGTCGCCTCTGCAGAACTCGGCCCGAGTTCTTCTGGTGCTGTCTCCGGCCTGTTAGGAAAGGTAGAAGCATGCCGACTGCCTTGTAGACGGGGATGCCGGCGAGGCCAAACATTATCATCTCGACGAGGCTGGGGGCATCCATCTGTGGAATGATAGGTAGTGACTAATACATGTTATTTTAAAGGAAAATAAAACAGTTTTTATTGTGCTGATGAAATAGTTTTTTTAAAGATTTTACCATACATACACTCTTAAAACAAAAGAGTGAATTCCACTCCAGTTGGGGAAGTGCATTTTCGACACTGGAAAGGAGTGAATATTATCTCAGACTGAGTTAAAATCACTCGTTTGGAGTGATCCTGTCGGAGGTTTAACACACAAAGTATCCACTCTTTCCGGGGAAGTGCATTTTCCAGACTGGAGGAGTGAAAATTAAATCAAACTGAGTTAAAATCGCTCGTTCGTTTTAAGAGTATACATAAGAAGAAAAAGACACACGAAATCTGTGTGAAAATACCCTTAACACCATATAAGATAGTGAGCAGCAATCATTAAGGAGGGGCGAAATGAGATAAAGGGCGAACACCTAATCATAGATCTTGATAAAATTAAGTTTAAGGATCAAAAAGGTACCTTCAGCACCAGACAAGAATACTGAAAATCTAAAAAGTCTAAAACTCGTGTATTGATTGGCATCGCCTTGTTGCGAGTAAAAACCCGCCAACAGAAAGGGGTCCTAATAAACTCATCAGCGAAGGATCCTCGTGTGCGTTAATGGTGACTGGTGCACATTAAAGTCTATTGTGTCACAAAATCTTCCAAGTTCCTAGACTAAATCAATAACTCTAAGGGTGGCAATTCTGGCATCCTCAGCTTAGCCTCAGCAAACTATTCCTCTCTAAAATTTCAAGGATGCGCTTATGGTTTGTAGGGCTGCCCTCTATCGTGATTCTCTCGATCAAGAAACTTAGTAATCGAATCGACCGTGTGTAACGAACGAAATAGCGTTGTTAGAGGCTGCCGTCTACTATGCGGCATGAAGTAGATGCGAACACTTCGGCTTTGTTGTTAGAGATGGTTCCCGCCTGCCCGACATTACATAATTTTTGGGTTGTTGCAAAATGCTTCATAAGCATTGGGACCTGAGTCCCATAATGCCTTTCACACGAGAGAGACAAATGATTTGTCAAAAAAGTCATTTTTTATGAATGGAGACAATCATAAGAAGCGTAAAAGTGGAAAGCTAATTAAACTTAAATAACAAATTACCATGTGCTAATAAAATTCCAAATAACCTATGAACCATTGATAAATCACGGTATTACATTTTACACTGGCTATAAGTCTACTCTTACCAATCTCATAAGAAGATTGACACAATGAGAAGAAATATTGATTCGATATTTATATTATATGAATATTGCAATATATTCAAATACAATAGCCGTAAATCATTCAAGTAAAGAATTACTTTTGCACATCGAATCTAGTTTCAGAAAATTTTCATAAAATAATAATTTTCACTAAATTACAGCGAAACAATATTATACATTATAATAAATAGATTAACCGAAGTTAGCCAACATCAACAACTAAATACAGAATTTTCCTTATCATAATACTTTCAGTTGTCAGTAGATGGCAGCACCAAAAGTTTCCAACTTTTGGAATCTGACCGTTTACAGAAGCATTTTTTTAAAATACCAATATACAACGATATTAAGAAATAGAAAATAAATAGATTGAAAGAAGTTAGCCAACATAAACAACCAAACACAGAATTTTCCTAATTATAACACTTTCAGTTGTAATCATCAGATGGCAGCACCAAATAAAGTATGCATCTTTTGGAATATGATCGTTTACAGAAGCATTTTTTACTGATACCGATTTATAAATCACGATTTTGCATTCTACATTGGCTTTTAGTCTACTCTAACCAATCTCATAAAGAGATTGACATAATAAGAAGAAATATTGATTCGATATTTATATTATATGGATATTGCAATATATTCAAATGCAATAGCCGTAAATCATTCATTCAAGTAAACAATTACGTTTGCACACCCAATCTAGTTTCAGAAAAATTTCATAAAATAATAATTTTCAGTAAATTACAGCAAAGCAATATTATAAATTATAATAAGTAGATTAAAAGAAGTTAGCCAACATCAACAACTAAATACAGAATTTTCTTAATCATAATACTTTCAGTTGTCAGTAGCTGGCAGCACTAAAAGTATCCAACTTTTGGAATATGACCGTTTACAGAAGCATTTTTTAAAGATACCAATATACAACGTTGTTGTAAATTATAATAAATACATTAACAGAAGCTAGCCAACATAAACAACTAAACACAGAATTTTCTTAATTATAACACTTTCAGTTGTAATCATCACTAGATGGCAGCACCAAAAGTATTAATTTTTTGGAATCTGACCGTTTATGGAAGTATTTTTTACTGATACCGATATACAACGATTTGTTAGATAGCGCGCCTTTTTCGAAAGCATCGGAGCTTCAATTACACTCCGAATAAAATAATAATGATCAAACAACAAAAGTGGAGTACAAGTATTGTGTTAAAATAGCAACATTTCAATATTGTGTTGTTTCAATACAAGATTTGTATTAATGACAAACGAAAACAAATTTGTGTTGCGATTAGTGAGAGGAGACGATTTTTATAACCATGCGCGATTGACTAAAAACTCTAAACTGTGTTGTTTTTAAAAATAAATCTAACAAAATTGCAATATTCATTTTTCAGAAGAATATATGATTGATATATATTGAAGAATATTTATCAATCATATATTCTATTGAAGAATATATGAAGAATATATGATTGAAGAATATATGAATATATGAAGAATATCTGAATATATGATGATATGACGCTTTCAACACAACTTTTGAGGTAACCAAGCATTATTACATTTTCGTCACAATACACAATATTTGTACTGTTTCAAAACAACTTGTAATAACTGGGAAAAAAATATTTTTTTTGATTGAAAATTAACAATTGCAAGTTAACATCTTTTAATTTTAGTGTAGATGCAAAAGCTTACTAATTGTCTCTACAGGGCCGGCGCGTGGTTGGGGACACAATATTAGCCTTCAACACAATTTCCATGCATTATTATTTAGTCGCAATACAACTTTTGTATTGTATCATCACAACTTGTAACAAACAGTAAGAAAACAATTTCTTGTATTGAAAGCAAACACAAATTGTTCTGAATGTATGTGCAATAGCTTTACCATTTATTTGGACATGGCAGTCGCGTGGTTGGGGACACAATATTAGCCTTCAACACAATTTTCGTGCTAGCCATGCATAATTATTTAGTCGCAATGCAACTTCTGTATTGTTTCAACACAACTTGTAACAAACAGGAACAACGCAATTTCTTGTATTGAAAATAAACACTAGTTTTTCTGAATGTATATACAATAGCTTTACCATTTGTTTGGACAGGGCCGCCGCGTGGTTGGGGACACAATATTTGCATTCAACACAATTTTCGGGCTAACCATGCATTAGTGTTTAGTCGCAATACAACTTTTGAATAGTTTCGACACAGCTTGTAACAAACAGGAACAACACAATTTCTTGTATTGAAAATAAACACGAGTTTTTCTGAATGTATGTACAATAGCTTTACCATTTGTTTGGACATGGCAGTCGCGTGGTTTGGGACACAATATTTGCCTTCAACACAATTTTCGTGCTAACCATGCATTATTATTTAGTCGCAATACAACTTTTGTATTGCATCAACACAACTTGTAACAAACATGAACAACACAATTTCTTGTATTGAAAATAAACACACATTTTTCCGAATGTTTGTACAATAGCTTTACCATTTGTTTTGACAGGGCCGTCGCGTGGTTGGGGAGTACCCGATGTAAGACAGGAGCCGGTATCTTCTGGCCGATCTTTATTTTATCCGTGGATGTTGTGTTGGATGATGAGGCAGCCAAGGCATAGGTGAATAGAGTAAGGAAGATCACAACATGGATGGATTTGAGTAGAGGTAGAGCCATTCCTTGCTGGAATAATAATACATTTTATTGAAAAATTGTTTAATTTTTCATGCATCATTACAGACATTTTAATATACTCGTTTCTGGATATAATTAAGGTAATTAGCTTTCTATTTGTGTAGGATTATAATGCTTCAAATTTACCTTTAAAAGCATTGAAATTTACCTTTATTTTGTAGAAAAAAAATAGGTTGATTTCTCATGAATCGTAACAGGAAATTTAACGAATATTTTTCTGGGTATATTTTATTGCTTAAATTACTATTTGAGTTAGATTATAATGCATCTTTTAAAAGCATTAGAATTTGTCTTATTGCATCGCTATATCTTAAATGTAATAAATAATAGTTATGTAGTATTTACTAAGAACATGTTTTTACTAATATTCTTCTGGGATCAGGCAATTTTTAAAAAAATATTCAGTTAAAACCACTATTATTAATTGGCATTCTTTTTCAAAGTATTATTTAAGAATATTTATAATCAATAAATGACGTTTTAACTATTATATTGTAGACCAAAGTGAAAAGTCTATTTCTTGTTACTTAAATCTCTCATCAGAGTTTACCGGTAATCGGAAAAAATTTAAGTTGGGGGTTGCTTTTAACTTATAAAATCTTTTTAAGTGGTAACTAATGTATATCAATTCAACTTGCAATCATAACTTATTTCTTATTACTTTTTATGACTGATAAGTCGACAAATGCAAGTAATTCTGTCTGAGTCATGGGATACTTTCCCTGATTTCTAAAATCTTGATATTGAAGGGTGAGCTCTTGTAATCTGAGCTTCAAACATAATTTTTTTTAACCCTTTAAGACCGGATATCAGATGGCGCGAAATTAAGTTTACGAGATTAAATTTTAGAGTTTCATCGAAAAATGCCTTAAACAGCATCAATGCCAGCAATTCTTTAAAAACAAACTCACTGTTTATACAAATAACGAATGGTAGAAGTCAGCTGCTTAGGTATCGATATTTTTGAAAAGTTTAAACATTCTCTTTTATACCCGCACGATCGTGATAGCTCGGTCTTTAAGTATTATAAGAGGGATTTCAAATCTGTATATTTTTAAAGGAATCTTTTTTATAGGAGAGTTAAATTTCTTAGTTAAGTAATGCAATGCGTTTCAATTTTGATGACATTCAAAATGGTTCAGTAAAATCATTATTGAAAGAGTTGTTCATTCAATAACTATCAATTAAATTTAAATAACACCTGGATAAATTGCAGTTATGCTGCATTATTCTCGAATATCGTTAAATGTTTATTCACTGATCATTCCCATTTAAAACAGCATCTTCTAAGCAAACACAATTTTTGTGGAAATATGGAATAATGAAATTTTGATGTTCGAAATATAAACTAAAGCTCCTCCATAATTCATAAACATACTACTCGCAACATAAAATGTTTTTCAAAAGATTTCAGGAGGAATTGATTAAAAATGGATTGTGTCGAATCAACGGGAAATAACGAACTAATGAATAATAAAGGAGCTAGTGAAAGCTAATGGATGAAAGGATATAAGTGAAATTTTTACCTCAGTTGAATCGTCAAACGTATCTAAAATGCAATATTTTCGATAACAAAATATAATTTTAAGCAACGAAAAACACATTAGTTAAAAAAAAAAAACATTAACTCACTGATTGATACAAACGAATAAATTCGTCATCAGACTGGAATGTTTTCTTGCAATAAACATAATTTTTAAAAAATATATATAAATTTAATAATTTTACTTAATTTTGAAATTTAAAGTAGGGAGGAAGTATGTAGTTGCAAAACTCACATTCTTAAAAGTATAACGAAAAATTTTGGCTTCGGCTAATAGATTCGTTCAATTGAATTTACGATTACCTAAAGTTGCCAATAAGCATACCGGACTTTATATCCTAATTATACTTTGAAGGGCTGGGGAGCTCAGTCGGTTAGGCACTCGTCTAGCATGCGGAAGGTCCTATTATTTTTCGATATTGTAACTAATGTATTGTGTTTACTTGTATTTACATTTACTAATTCGTTCATTTTAGATTTAACTTGTTTGTTGTATTTGATTTGCTTATACATGCTTTTTAAACTTGTGATTTTTTACTTTTTTTAGGGATTTTATCATTTATTTTACGTATTTTAATCTTTGAATAATACCATTGTTCTCTGCGATACTTTACAATCTGTAATATTTTTCGGGGTTTAATGATTTGTATTGATTGAAATTTAGATGCAACCCGGATGAATCTCGATGTTCGGGTCGGGTCATAAATCATACATACAACTTTTGAAATAACATGAACAAAAATTAGTGGAATAACTGATAAACATTTATTAAAACTAAATAATGTAATTATCTTTATTTAATTTGATTTATTTTTCAAATTTTATAAGTTTTTAATCTCCTCTTAAATTGTAATTTACACTACAGTTACAAGGGATTACCCGTAGCAATAAAATGAAAAATATTTGATAACGAATGGTGTAGAAAAAAATGAGTTGCCTCCCCGGTGGCGCAATCGTTAGGACGTAAGCCTTTGAAGCTGTTGGGGTCGGGTTTGAATCCCGGTCAGGCATGGATGTTTGTGACCGTCAATAAATGTTATTATGTGTCTATGTGTTATTCCTTTCTTTGTGACTGTTAATATTCTTTCTGTGTCTGTCCCACTTGATTGTCCCAAGCTTATGGGTGGTTCTCTGAACAAGCACACAAGCTGGAATATATATGTACCATACCATACCAAAAATTAGTGTGTAAACTATTGTCGTATGTACTCGTTATAACACATCAGGTAATTGCTTTCGTGCCTCCGTAATTTGCTATAGTGTAAATAAGGTCCTTATCGTGACCTTTTAATACACGTTTTTCTTTCTTTTTTAATAATATCTGTTTAGTCTTATAAATTAGAAATTGATCGAATTGGCTTTTGGAAAGTTGTACTATACTATTAAATGCTTAGCAGAAAACGCTACATGAGAAATGGTCTTGATTGACTTTTCCCTCAATATATAAGACATTCTATGTGAGGGGTCAATTAAAGCAGTTATTATTTTTATCGGTATTCGATACATTCATTATGCTCATAATATCGTCGGTCAAATGACAAAACCACGAATGTGCAAAACACAGGGATAGAAAACTGGATGCTGATAAGCCCACCGTTTTCACGAAAACGCCAATCCCTTGAATTTGCATATTCGAGGTTTTACCGACGATATATATTTCGTTATAATGTTTCTCATTTTTATGAAATAAATGCAAATGCAATCACAATTATCTAATATAATATTTATCCGATATGCATAAAGTATTTTTGAATTAGTTTTTTCTCATTTCAATGAAATTAATATGAATATTATTATATTTTCCAATTACTCTCGCTAATGTTAAAGTAGCAATATGCAATTATGTGAATGTTATATCGATTAATGGGATTCTATGCTCCATCAAAACAGACAACAAAGAATACCCTGTTTACTCATAAAACACACACACAAAATCAATAAAACAATAAATCAATAACTCATTGTACTCAAAGGGTGTAATCACTTATTCTAATATTCGTCTTATTGTAATCAGTTTGTGTAATTTTTGTGGCATCTCTTTTCGAACAATATAAGCAATTATCTAATGTGTTATCGGCAGTATGGCGATCACAAACTCATTTGCTGTAGCCAAGTTCTGATGGCCTTAGTGTTAATGCTGTAGAACGTTAAGAGGTTGACCAAAACTTATCTGCATTAACTCTACAAATCTATCTGAAAGGAATATTTAAAGAAATATGGATGTAAATCCATGGTTATGGCAGGTTAGTTTTGTGCTTAGATAGATCATTAAAAATAATTAATTGTAATTGTTATTTTGTAATTATGAATAGTAATAAGCACTTTAATGTTTTAATAAAAAAATTAAGGCTCATTAAGGCTCATTGAAATATAATAAACTATTATATTTCACTGTGCTTGGACGAGCATTGTATTTGCTATTGTAAATATGTTTTTTTTTTTAAGAGAGCTCAGATTACAATGAATCGAGCTCTCTGTGGATGTTAAAGTACGTCGTGATTTAAGAGGGATTAACAGTCTCATAGAGATAATGCATTGGTTTAGAATCACAACTTCCTCAGAAGTATTGCTTTCCCATGTTAGCCTCTGTTTTCCCAAGTATATGGATCAACACAACATCAAAGTGAAACAAATTTGAAAATATAATATTATCTAGTTATTTAATTATATATTTTTTGGAAGTTTTAAATTACCAAAAATATACAGCAGATGGCGACACTATTTTAAAACTTTATCAATTAATAATTAAATAACCGGAGCTTTTATTTTCTTTTAAATTTTGTTTTAAATTGATTTAATGATGATGCCCATACCAAGTTAAAATGGAATAACATGGCATAACAATTCTTTTGCAAAAGTTGTGATTTCAAAACTAACGCATCAGCTCTATGGGACTGACTGTCCCTCTTCATTTTGCCGAGAGAACTCAAGCTAAATGTGTACTCAAGAAATCTTTGACATGCCCCCGCGTTACATGCACGCGAGCATGCATTACATGCGTGCCCGCGATTTTCGAATCCAGAAAATCTGACGACTCACCCGTACTTATGAGCCAAACTTGGGCTTGAGGTGGAGACGTAATATCTCTCAGCCACTGAGCTGCTTTATTGACGGGGAAGGGATACGTACATATATATTCCTGCTTGTGTGCTTATTGTAGACACACTTATCCTTATGAAGCCTTCGTCAAGTAAGACAGACACATAAAGAGTTTTTACTGTCACAAAGAAATGAATATACACCCAGAGTGAAGGCGGGAATTGAACTCGCACCCGTTACAGCGCGCAGACTGCTAGTGTAATGGTCCAAACCACTCAACCATCCTACGAGTCCCTGATTTATTGAAAGCATGTGAGATTCCAAGCAGTGTAATAAATTAACGTTATTTGTATACACATTATTAAAAAATTTAATAACTTTTTTTTTTGTATTTTTAATACAGGGGGAAAATGAAGGTAGATTTGAAAACGATGGCCATTATTTTCCGAAGCATTGCGGCCCTCGGAGAGAGGTAATAAATGTTTACTTACTTTATTGAATATTTATATTAACCCTCTAATGCATACTGTTACCGTTCGGTAACAAGTTACATAATCCACTTTATTCTATTAAAGTAGACCTCCCTCTCGACAAATTTGTGTTTTTTCATCTATTACATTCCATTTTAAAGTTTTAGTTACTAATAATCCTCATAGATTACAGCAGTAAAAGTGCATTCAAAATTAAAAAGTGAAGTTTCTAACTGTTGTAAAATTACGTTTTTGGCAGTATTCAAAGTATAATAGTATTAGCACACAAAAACACAAATAAATTTTTTTGAAAAATTAGTTTTAGTTTTTGTTATAGTTATAGTTATGGTTTTTGTCACATGGAAAAAATTTTAAAAATTGAAATTATTTAAATTCTATTACAGTTAATTATTAACAGTTTTATTATTTAAGTTCTTTCTTTTTTAAAAATGTGTACTTTCTTTAAAATAATTGCCTGAATCATTCATTCAATTAATTAGTACAAGTTGTATGTTGCATTTGTTATTGAGATACAATCGGCCTTTCTGACATGTTTAAAAATGTCCTTGAAATACTCTTGTAATAAGGACATTTAAGGCGGAGACGACACCTAAAATAACTAATGTCTAGGGTGTTAACTAAAGAGGAAAAGTGATCCACCTTTTTTTAGAAATGTTCTTTTGAAACAAGAATTTGTATTTTGTAAAATACCCAAACTTTCAAAAAAAATTGCAAGGTCACTTTAGGCAATGGAAGTGCTTGTTGACACATTTTTAGAGATATTTAGGAAAAATGTTTGCAATTATGCAATATAATGAAATATATTTGCGCCGCAGGAGATAATTGCATAGCGTATATTTCCTTAATGCTTATTCACCTATCCCTTTCCGACCGATCTATCACGATTGTGCGGGTGTAAAAAAGAATGTTCAAGCTCTTCAAAAATATCGATACCGAAGCATCTGACTTGTATCTTTCGTTATTTGTATAAAAATAACTTTGTTTTTTAAAGGAATTGCTGGCATTAATGATGTTTAACGCATTTTTTTCAATAATACTCCAAATTTAGTCTCACAATTTTAAATAAGCGCCATCTGACCGCCGGTCTTAAAGGGCTATACTTCAGCATAAAATACAATATTTATCAACTCAAGATATTTCAGTTATTAAACTCATTCAGATTCCTGATGTTTCCCTTCCGTTTCAAATATTTCCCTCTATATTTTCAAACTAATATTTTTCCTAACATATATTGATAATATTGATTTTTTTAAATTCCACATAAGCCCTCACCAAGTTATTCAATACATTGACATATATCTCTTTGAAAATCCTTCCTTTTTTTAAAAAAAATCAAACTTCCTTTTATTTAGAGTGGTCAACCTTAAAAATATAGAAAACAAATAATTTTACTCATTATCTTATGTATGAATAACTAAATGTAACATTAACTATATAACTATATGTGTTGATGTGTATGTTGCTAATGTACGTGAAGGTTGTATCTATCATAGAACTAATGAAAATTTTTATTTTTAGTTTAACGAAAATGCTACCTGTAGTGCAGATGGCTCTCCTGATGGAAACCGCCACCTAAATTATAAACCTGGAAATTACAATCCTAACTTCGTAAATAGAAACTTCAATCCTACTTTTAGGAATGCAAACTACACTCCTGCTTTTAGGAGCGGAAACTACAATCATTCTTTTAGGAATGCAAACTTCAATCCTTGTTTCGGAAACAGAAACTGCAATCCCTCTCGTATTAGAAATCCGAATTACAATCCTGCATTTAGAAATGGAAACGTCAATCCTTCTTTCAGGAATGCAAACTGTAATCCTTTGCTACAGGTACTTATTTTATATTGTATTTTTTAAAACGCACCTTAATATACAGCACGCACATTGTACTGTAATGAATGTATGGGTTTAAACTACAAATTATAAATCATGAAATTCTGTTCCAATAAACAGGACAAATATAGAAATGTTATTAAATAGAGGTATTTATTTACAAAATTATGCAACAAAATTGATTTTTCAAACTCTAAAGAAGATGATTTTTTTAAAAGGACATTATAGTGTCTCAAAAGGTTACTTTTCAACAATTTATTAAACAAACGTTTCCGTAATTTATTAATGTTTCGTTGATTATGAGTATATAAATTTCAATTGATCAAAACCAATTTGAGTTTTTGATTTCTACTAGTCGTTGTTGAGTTAAAATTAAATTTTATAGGGAAGGGTCCTTAGTACAAGAGCTAACAAGCCATCGTACCATGAAGCTATTGTACTTAGGATTACTTTCTAAAAAAATCAAGCCTAATATTTAGCCTAATAATAATTTGAATTAAATAAAATAATTTGAATAGGAAGTAATAGGTCTCGTGATATTTGCCTAAAATTTTAAAACATTCAATCACCTCAGTTGTAGATTTATGGAGAGATGGAAAAATCCAAAACCCTAGGTAGGCACACATCTCTCCTTTTCAATGTGTCTTGATTAACGACAATCCATAAGGTTTAATAGTTTGTGCTTTTTATTTACTAAAATCGTTTAGTTATGAATTGTTTAAACGATTTTTTTCATCCTCTTTTTTCGCTTACGTACTTTTTAATATTGCGTGTATTCTTCTTTTAACCTACATTCTATGTCAATCAAAGTTTGGTCAGTTTGTTATATTATGAAGAGGGACAGTCAGTCCTATAGAGTTAATGCATTACTTTTGAAATCACAACTTTGGCAAAAGAATTACTTTGACATGTCATCCCATTTTTACCAGGTATGGGTATCATCATATCATCTATTTGAAACAAATTTGGAAAGAAAATAACATCCTCTTTTTTTTATTATTAATTGATAGAATTTTAAAATAGTGTCGCATCTGCTGTATATTTTCGGCATTTTAAAAATTTCAAAAATCCATAATTAAATCAATAGATCATATTTTCGTTTCAAATTTGTTTCATTCCGATGTTATGTTGATTTCCATACCTGAAGAAAAAGGGCTAACATGGCAAAGCAATACTTCTACGGAAGCTGTGATTCCAAAACTTATGCATTAGCTCTAAGGGACTGACAATCCCCTGTGAGGCGCTGGCCGAATCTTTAAAAAAAACTGATGAACAGCCTAAACGAAAAAAAGTTGCCAAGTCCAAAAGAGTGCATCGAAGTTTAAGGTGTAAAAAAAACTAAGACCATTATTAATTTTCTTCCATGGTAATTCAAAAAGATTTTCTAGCTACAAGTCTCTACATTCTTTTTACATATAGAATATCTATATATCATTATCCCTCAATGAGTCACTACTTTATTTATTGAACTAAAATGTATATCAATTATTACAATTAGCTCTTTCCGACCGAGCTATCATGATAGTGCGGATATAAAAGAGAATGTTCAAGTTCTTCAAAAATATCGATACCGAAGCAGCTGAGCTGACTTATACCATTCGTTATTTGTATTAAAAAAATGACTTTGATTTTAAGGAATCGCTATCATTGATGCTATTTAACGCATTTTTTTCGATAAAACTCCAAATTTAGTATCACAATTTAAAATCAACGCCATCTGACCGCCGGTCTTAAAGGGTTAATATCAGGAGGATACTACAAAAAAAATCCTTCCTCATCCCAAATCCCATCCCTCCAGAAGAAAAAATATATATACAAAATCCCACTTACCTGATAACAAAAGAAACTTTCTAAATCACAATACAACACAATTGTCACCGACTTGTATCAAAAACGCGACCAAACAAACACACAGAAAAAAAGTGTCTCCAGACCGGACCAGAGACGTTGTTCCGACAGAGATGCCGCTGATCCTAATGATCCTAACGGTGAATAAGAGGGGAGAACATGGAGAGGAAGAAAAAACATAACAATAAACACAAACACGTTTTCTGGATCTCGAAAAAAGGGATGAATCCTCGAGAGGGTTAGATTTGTGTTGTCTTTAGATAACAGTTGGTTTCTGTTCCGGTTTTATCTGAGAGATAGATAAAATTCCGCATATTTTAAACAATGAACTTCGTGGATATACCTTCATTTTCGAAAATAAAAACGTTAACTTTCAGTTTTTTTTTATTGTTTTTCGTGTGTCTAAATTAACGTAAATTAATCAGGACCGTGGTCTTCATTTGTTCTATACTTGATTTAGATGAAGTAAAACAAATCATTTTTGGACATCCACTTCAATGGGTTTTGTAAATGTATGGGTTTATTTGTTAAACATATTTTAGAAATAAATAATTTCAAAAACTAGTTTGGCCATTTTTTCAAAAACTAGTTTGGCCAGTTTTTTTTATATCGATGTTCAAGGTGCGACAACTAATCGAAACCTATAACAGAATAACGTCGAAATATAGGAAAATTATCTCGAATATGATCACAATATTACCAATTAGATAGCGATCACCTTCTCTGAAGCCATAGGTTGACTATACTGAAATTAATCCTACTAGAAATAATCAAATCCCACGGTAGTCTATGGATTAATTGAATCAATACCACTTCATAAAAAATAGAGAAATCGTCTGTAATTTCTTAAACATAACTTGTAAAATTATAAAATAAACGACTATTTATCAGAGTACACAATGACCGACCATATTTTTCCAAACGTGGTGGGGGGCTTTGGAGCCCAGTCGGTTAGGCACTCGCCTAGCATGCGAAAGGTTCCAGGTTCGAGTCCGGGCATCGCCAAAATAAAAGCCAACCTATTAATGGCCTGTGCAGCCAAAAAATAAATATCCTTCAAAGTCCTAACGCTGCGTACGATGTCACCCTTAATAGTCTAAGAGCTAGCAACGTTTTTGAGAGAGAATTTCAGGTGGGCCTGTTTTAAGATATGCTATCTCTCTCACTCTCCCGGACATCATACGGGCTATCTGGCTGGCGGTAGTGGTTGCGTTCATCAGTGCGCATCCAACTAATACAAGTAAAAAATTGATTTTTCAAATCATTTTAGGACGTTTTATTTTTTTATTTTTATTTTTAGTGAACTTTTTGCAACATAAATCTATTATTGCCAGACATTTTTATTGTTGTTTAAGCTGTGCCAGACGCTAATTTTGATTTTGAAAGCTCAAGTGTTGCCCAAATTACCAGCTCAGGTATGAATTCACCGATCATTGTAATTACGTCATCGTCATTCATTGCGCAATACCATGTGGCAATACTTGTAATGAGCTGATAATTTGGGCAACACTTGAGCTTTTAAAATCAAAACTAGCGTCTGGCACAGCTTAAACAACAATAAAAATGTCTGGCAATAATAGATTTATGTTGCAAAAAGTTCACTAAAAACAACAATAAAAAAATAAAACGTCCTAAAATGATTTGAAAAATCAATTTTTTTACTTGTATTAGTAGGATGCGCACTGAGGAACGCAACCACTACCGCCAGCCAGATAGCCCTTATGATGTCAGGGAGAGTGAGAGAGATAGCATATCTTAAAACTGGCCCACCTGAAATGCTTGTTTTTCCGACGTTGCTAGCTCTCGTACTATAAAGGTTGCGTAGGGTGCATATTCACGTGTCGTCTCATCACTTGACTGTGGTTCAAAAACACAACGCCCGTCGCCAATAGCCCGCGTGCAGCTCTAGTGCGACGATAATTCAAACCTAACCAAACGTGGTGGAAACTCGGACCCTTCCTTTCGCAATTACTTTCGAATCACATGTTCTAAATACCTGTTCGTTACTTCTTTTTGTCACAACCCTACTTCCATCTCATCCGAAGCCAGGACCTGACCCTTTTTCCACTTCTGGGTAAACTGCGGTATCAACACTAACGACTTAAACCATTGTCACAAGAACTCAATACATTTAACCCATAATAAAGTGTACCGAACAACTAATTATTTCAGGGCGAAAATGGCCCAACTCATTGTTGTGACTTACAACAGTTTACCTGACAATACTTGCTCCAGATCTCGTGTCTTCGAATCTCGCGTTTTTGTTCCAGAGGGACGACCTTGAAACCACATTCGGTCATCTCGAATTCTAACCCCCTTTTTCTAAATGCAGACTATTTAGAATTAGAAGGGGAGGAGGAATAATTTCCTTGGAACACAATATGGAATGGAATAATTACCGTGATATGATTACAGGAAACGATGGGAGGATGACCGGAGCTATTGTCTTTTGCACGAATATGACAAAGGATGCTTTGCTGAATTTTTTTTCAAGTATTGTTGGGATTTTGTGGTTGTTGTTCTGTATGATGCGTTCTTATTCCCAGAATTATAAATTCAAGTAGAGTCTTATAAAATGGGCCATCGAGATGAAAATGAAAAAGAGGTTGTATGGTTTCTGGGATAAATTTTCTCTTTAAAATGTAGAAGAAAGTTTAATTGAATTAATTAGAAAAGTTTGTATTAAATTGATTTTAGATTTAACAAATTGTGAACTACGGGAAATTTGATGGGTTGAAAAAGTTTATGTTTAAAAAAAAATCGGCATTCTTCAACATATACAAACTATATGTACAAACTTTCACCAACAATTTATATAGAATACTATCAGTATGGTCCCACATTACTGGGAACCCGTTAACTTCGCATTGCTTCCTTTTAGAGGCATGCTTACTTGTAAAAATACACTCAAAATCAAAAAAACAAAAAATCGTGTTGGCGCATGCACACTTAAAAATGCAAACATTAATAGAGGATGAAGCAGCCTTAGGGCGAGCGCATATCTCAACCAAACTCAATGAATCAAACTAATAGAGGATGGCGTCAAGCCCCCGTTTCGGCCCGGTCCATATATTTTCAAGCCCTGTTATGGTCCCGCAATCCCACGTGGATGACGTTTTTTTAAACCAATTATATTAATTAAAAATCACAATCAAATATGAAAAAACTAAGCCTCAGTTGCACACGTAGGTATTAAAAGGAATCTATATTAAAAATTAGAATTTTTTGGAGCAGTCTAGGTAGGTCTTTTGCGATCCACAGACATATACACAGACAGACATACTCTTTTTTTTTTTGTTATTATAGATGTATTGAATGTGAAGGATATATTTTCTATCGCATTTTATTTAACTTATTTATTAAATTATGTATAAGATTTTAAAAATAAATTATACAGGACAACTTTAAACTAAAAACATTTTTATTAAGAGCATATCAAATGATCATATAAAAATCAATATGTACAATGAAGAGACATAAAAAAAATTACACCATTTTAAATTTACTATTTTAAAAGTTCAAATTAAGATTTCTACGGTGATGCACTTAACAAATTGCACATATTCTTTTCAGTTTGTAGAAAACAATCTTCGAAGTGTTTGTACAGAAACTTTATTATATACGAATGGAAAGAGAGAAAAATAGTAACCAGCTACTAGTTTCCACATTAAAGTTTTGTACTTACTACACTAACACCCATATAGATAACAATTTTAAGTGGATTAAAAACAAGTTTTTATCTCACAAAAAACATAATAAAGTATTTGAGATCTAGCACCTAAGCAAATAACACTAGGCATGTTCACAAAAAACATAAAAGACCTTCATATTTAAGAGAAAAACCTTCCTGAACCAATACAAGAAGAACATCAGCTTTCAAATTATCTTATGGCAAAAGCATGACATCATGACATCCCCGCATCTTGACACAGTTCGACAGAATGAAGCAATTGTAACACATTATTGTGCATAAAGTGTCAATCTTTGTTTTTCTTCAAAATTTATAGATCGCTTGAATGCGATAGTAAGACTGTCAATTTTTTTTTAGATTTTAGGATCACAATTAAAGGTTTTAATAAATTGAAATCGGCGAAGATTTGATTGGAAAATGATTATTTTCTTTGAATTAGTTGAAAACCACTATAAAAAGAGTTGACGTTGACGATTTTGAAAAACTAGTGGGGATAATAGCGGCTAAACTTTTTTTTTCTTGTTGCAAAATTGAAGAATTTCGCCACATTTTGCGACTATAGACTGCAAAATTCAAACACTCGTCAGTACAAATGCTAGTGCAGAGCAAATGAGTCAGATTGGTAAATCAGAATGCAGAGTCATATTGGTAAATCAGAATGCTGAGTCAGATTGGTAACTCAGAATGCAGAGTCAGATTGGTAAATCAGAATGCTGAGTCAGATTGGTAACTCAGAATGCAGAGTCAGATTGGTAACTCAGAATGCAGAGTCAGATTGGTAACTCAGAATGCAGAGTCAGATTGGTAACTCAGAATGCAGTGTCAGTTTGGTAATTCAGAATGCTGAGTCAGATTAGTAGCTCAGAATGATGAGTCAGGTTGGTAACTCAGAATGCAGAGTCAGATTGGTTACTCAGAATACAGATTCAGATTGGTAACTCAGAATGCAGATTCAGATTGGTAACTCAGAATGCAGATTCAGATTGGTAACTCAGAATGCAGAGTCAGATTGGTAAATCAGAATGCAGAGTCAGATTGGTGAATTAGAACGCAGATATGGAGCATCTCGAGTAGACTGAAGAGCAGTCTTTCTGGAAGAGGCCTGTGTTGGCTGCCTTGAGGATGTCCTTGAGGATGGACCTGGTGGTGACGGAGATGTCCAGCTTCTCCACTTTACTCTCAAGTCTGACAAAAACAAAATGTATTTAGTTTATAGTAAATATGCATTTAGATATTGGTTACATGATAATTAGTTATTATAATTAGTTCATAATAATTTATTAACAATACCTAGTTCATAATAATTATATATTACTAATTAGTTCATAATAAATAATCAAGCAAAAAAGTTCGGAAAAGAAATCAAACACTACTGAGAAAGTTTTAGTTAAGCGCTTGAATCGTAAAAAATATGCAAAATCAATCTTACTTATAAAGGCGAAATGAGAAGATACACTTAAATAATGGCATATAAATATTTACCAATCAGTAGAATATATGAAAAAAAGAAGGTGGAATTGGATTGGTCACGTGCTAAGAATGCCAACAAGTCAAATTCCAGCAGTAGCACCGATATGGGCCCCCGAGGGTAAAAGAAAGAGGAGGCACAAACGAACATTTAGAAAAATGGTGGAAGACGAGAGGAACCAGGCTGGATGGGCGAGCTGGTCAGAAGCAAGAGCTGCTGCACAAAATCGCAGGAATTGGCGTAAAAATGTTAAGGCCTTATGTGCCACAGGGCACGAAGAGGACTAAGAAGGATAAGTGAATTGTTAGAACAAATAAATGTTTTGTAAAAAAAAGAAAAAATCATCAACCATCTAGAATTTTCAAAACAGCCGAGGAAATTATCAAAGAACGATCTGAAGTAGCAATTATTCTTTAAACTTTAGGAAGGGTTGAATATTTTTTAAAAAAATAACTTTATGATAAATGTTATTTATTGAAATAAATACTGATTCACAATTATTAAAATAGGTAATATTAAAGCAATCATCAACCTTCACAGCAACTTTTGGACTTTTTTACTTACAGCATTTTACCATGCATATTTCTATACTTATTTTATTTTGACAGTCCAATCTTGCGTGTTTTTTTACTTAATGCAATTTTACATCGTCAAATAAAATGCGAATTTGCAACGAAAATCGCAACAAATGTGGGCACATAAAAATATAAGTTAAACAGATGCCAAAAGTGCAACAAAATAAACACCGAAACTTTTTGAGATTTCTACATTTTACCTGCCAACGGCAGTGTAGGCGTCAGTATGCAATCGTCGAAAAGTACATGTAACAAGATATTTTTTTACTCCCTCTCCCAATACAAATTTACGTGTCAGTGAAAGTCTGCTCTCAACGGGGAACAATTTCTTTTAGAAAAGTGAACAAAACTATTTTAAACATAGTTCTACGTGTATATTTCAGTTACAACTACACAGACCGTATTTCATAACAAAGACTCCTTTTCTTCTTTACAACAAAGGACTTAAAAAATAAATTTTTTTCGCTCATTTAACTTTTCTGGAAATAACTAGAATTTTTTATGCGTTAGGTCAGCCACCCTTAAAAAGACAGTCATGATCGTTAAACAACTTCGAAGTCTAGAGATTTTGACTAAGTCAACAAAAAAGTTTTAATGAGGACGGTGAACCTTCCCACTTTAATATGTATGCGCATAATTAATTTTTGAATAAACATAGAGATTTTTTAATCTCACACTGTGTTTTATTTTGGGAGGTTTTTTTATTTGATGTTGTAGGTAACAAAATACTCATTGTATAATGTATATAATTAGAAATACAATTCGTTTATATGTGTTTTTTTTTAACTTTTCTGAATACAAACTATGTGCAGAACTATAAAACTAATGTTTTTACTAAGTTAATTCTGGCACTCCTTTTTATGGACTTACAAAATTGTTGACATTTACTTAATTTATGAATAAACATAAGACTTTTTAATATCACACTGTTTGTTTCATTAAGCAAAAAAAAAATTGTAATTTTATAGGTAGCAAAATACTCAATGTAAAATATAGATAGCGATAAGACATCATATGAAAAATTCGTTGATATATTTTTGATTTTTCCAAACTCTGTGCAAAATTTAAAAATGAATTTTTCTGACTAAGCTGATTCTTGCCATTCCTAACTTTTATACACACTTAAAAATGTTTAATTAAACTCTTCGAGCTGTCCATTTTTATCCTTATTACAGAACTTAAACACACCCATAAACTCCTAGTAATTCCATGAAAATACTAAAAATAAAACATGATTATGTAACACGGTAGACTACTCGCATGATAGAAACGTAAGGTAATGACATGGTTATAATAAAATTAAAATTATATTGCATAAGTGCGGCTTTTTGAGTTTATTAATGTTAAATATAAATTATTTAACGTATGTAACATTTTTATTTGAGTACCAAGAAAAAATCACCAAAGTAATTAAGCTTTAAAACATTAATTAATACTATAAATATCTCTACATCTAGAAAGTATACAAATCCGACCAACAACTATACAAGACATTAAACGTAAAGCACCCCTGAGGATATTTTACGAGGAATGAGTAAGCAGACTTTGACCTAAAAAGAGGTTGCATTTTAAATTTAAAAAAAAAGAATCTTCAATATAAACTAAGAAGCAAAAGAATACACACTTGAAATTTTAAATAGGTTTGAATTTTTTTTTTGATTGTACTACTTTTTATTGACACAAAAATCCAATTTAAATAAACCCAAGAATTAAAAAAAATCTAGAATGCTTTTATAATAGTCCGACACAGATATTAGTGGTCTTATCCTATCATTACGGAAAGTATATATAATTAAAACTTAAAAAAGACTACTAATCTGACTTGAAAATTTTAATTATTTTTGGATATTTTTATAGATTGTGCTACTCTTTTTACTCAAAAATCCAACGAAAAATAAAGCAAATAATTCCTTAAAAATTTTATAAATATTATTCTAATAGGCTAAGACCAAAAGAGTATCTTCAATTCAAACTACTTAAAAAATACCAATCTGAAATATTAAATAATTTGTGTAGATCTTGCTTCTTTTAATTCATAAAAAAATCAACAGAAGCAAAGTCATTAATTCTTTTAAAAATCTAGAACGCATTTATAATAGTCTCGAAAACGTCTGTCTTTGCCTAGGATCAATAAAAGTACCTTCAATTAAAACTTCAAGTTAGTATTCTTTAAAACAAAAGAATGCTAACTTGAAATTTTAAATAATTTTTTTTATAAATGTAATACTTTTAATTGACGCAAAAATCCAACTTAAATAAAGCCAAGAATTCTTAAAAAATCTAGAACAACAGTCGAAGACCAAAAAACAGAAGTCTTAACCATAGGATTAAGGAAAGTATCCTCAATTTAAACTAAAAAGCAAAGAATACTAACTTGAAATTTTAACTAATTTTTGTTGATTGTTCCACTTATTTGACACAAAAATAAACACAAGAATTATTTAATCTAGAACACATTTGCAATAGTCTGCGACCGAAAACGGCAGTCTTAACCTAACATGATTCGGTCACGATATCAGTGGCGCAAAACAATCGTGACGAACATTAATAAGCAACTACGATATTCATCACTATTGATTTTGGATGTTGCGAACAGGAAGTTACTCAAGCAATTGGCATTTGCACCTTTGAGCACTACAGCGATAATGTAAACAAACACGAATGTTTTGTTTCTAAACATATCGTTGGTTGCATATGTGCCGATCCTAACTAGGAAGACTTAATGGGTGATTGAGTTTGGTTGTTTCGGGTACCTTATAATTTTAAGCATATTATAATTTTTTGTCAATTAATTCGACTTTAACGTATCAGTTTTTTTAAATACATTATGATTAAATATTTGTTTTCCAGAAATAATCCATTTTTTTTATAATTTTTAGTGTATCCCTGAAAAATATTTAATGTCAATTAAAACAATTAAAAAATATTTTGAAGAGAAACAAAAATCGATGACGACTGTGACAGATGTTAAGAGTTAGTTATGTTGACAAAAACCCGTCAAAAAAATTTTTTTCAGAAAAGTCGTTTAAGTATCTTTATTTGGTTACGTAAATAATAGTTATTTATACAAATACTGTGAAAGGTATAGCCTTTTTTTAATGAGTTAAACAAATTATTTCACTCGCGTTATTCAAGGGAGGATAAAACGATAGTACATTTCTAATATTTTGTTCGCAATTATTGATTTAAAAATGCATTGCTTTTTTGCCCGATATTTTAAATGAATCTGTTACTTTAACTATAGAATGACTTATGAAGATTGATTATGTTTCTAAAAAAATTCTGGTTATTAATTTAGAGTGAAAGCAAAATGTCATACTAGACTAGAAGCTAAGATATTAAACATAGTGACCACAGTTTTCTTGTCAAATGAAACAATAATATCCATGGTAACGTGTATTGAAGATGAAAGATTGGAACCACATATATTTGTTCGTCATCGAGCGCGTGTATGTATGGTGCAGGCTGCTTAAGTAGGAAGCCATTATTAATGATATGCTAAAATTGCATATTTAAAATAATAATCTTTCGGGGAATATTTTATAGTTATTTAGATGTATTTTTTAGCTGTTACGTGAAGACGTAATTTTTAGTTATATGGAACATTTTAGCAATCTGCGACGTCATTTCTTTTCTTTGCAACACTGTAACATCAAAAAAATGTATTCAAAACGCACTTCACATTTTGCCTGTCGTACTTTAGGAATCAAATTAATTAGTCTGACTAGATTTGTTTCAGTGATAACCTTTTAGACTGTGTAATCATCATTGCATTTTCATAAATCAAATTTTATTTACAATGTCATTTTTTGCAAAAAGCTAAAAAAAAATAATAAACTGGAGACAATTAGCAAAATTATATAGCTATACACTTGAATAACAAACTAAACTGTACTAAATGGTGGTCATTCTAAAATTAATGATATAGTTGGGTCCAAAAGATCATGAGTTGGTGTTGGCACACATCCATTGGGGCATTCTCTTCGTAGGGATTGTCAATACACGCATTTGCCTGGAGGAACCATTAGTTTGCATGGAATTAGACTCTCAGTGTGACCTTAAGAGGCATGTGGCGGTTACAGTTAAATGGGAACATGCCATTAATGTATACGGATGGACGGTTCCTCAAGTTCAAGTTTCGTGAAGGTGGTTAACGCTTAGTCATTTAATTAATCATAACACTTGTGGTAGACCTGTTGGGTCAACACTCAACATTCATTAAATTATTGTGTAGAAGAATTTTTGATATGAACTTTATAGACATTTTTTAAAGACCTTTTGAAGTTGAAAAGCTGATTTTAAATTTTTTAGGATTTTAGTTTTGTTCTTAAGGTCACCATAATCTCATGAAGAAGAAAAGGGGAAATTTAATTTTTTCGTTTTATAACCGTTATCTCTTAAGGCTTAGGTTAAATTTTAATTGCCATCAGAATCCTAAGCAAAGTGTTAATTCATACGGATGGGCGCTTCCTCAAGTTCAAGATTCGCAGAGGTGGTTAACGCTTAGTCATTTAATTAATCATAATACTTGTGGTAGACCTGTTAGGGCATCATTCATTTAATTAGTGTAGAAGAATTTTTGATATGAACTTTATATGCATTTTTAAAGACCTTTTGAAGTTGACTGGCTAAATTTGAACTTTTGAAGAGTTTAATTTTGCTCTTAAGGTCATCATAATCTCATGGGAAAGAAAAGGAAAATTTGAATGTTTCCATTAATGATGCAAGTTATCTTTCAGGTTTAATTAAATTTAAATTACCATCACAAGCTTAAGTTAAACAATATAAATAAAATCACTTATTTAATTTTAAATGTATCCCATGAGGTCACACACTATTTTTGATATTTTTTTGTTTTTACAAAATAATATTTTCATATATTAGAGTCTACAATTATTAGCTTTAAATATATGCTTATTTAATGAATTTCTGCATCCTTAAATTAGTAAAAAAAAGTTTTTCAACATAAGAACAATACATAAGAATTCCACATAAGAATGTAAGAATCATAGTAAGTATAGTAAGTCGAATACTATGTTAATTTAATAGCTAATTTTTTTAACAACGATAACGAAAATGCTCATTGAAATGTATGTTAAATAAGTTTGCGAAGGTAACTGTCACATAAACCCGCCTCCATACAAAAATAACGCTATCTTAAAAGAATAATTCAATAAAAACAGCTTTTAATTGTAACTTACTTATGTTTTACTGTTATTGAATCTTGAGACAAGTAGAAATTCATGAATCAAATATGTAGAAATTGGTATTTTGTCGGATGTAAAATAGTTGACAGGCACGTGGATTAAAACATTGTTTAATTTCCCCCTTTAGCTTTCACACTAATTTATAACGTTAACAAGTAGGTTTTTGTATCTGTAACTCTTACTGACGCCCCTACAATTGGTGTTTCCACACACTATTTACACCGTATTTAAACTTTTGAACACGAATTTAACCACATTTCTATTAACTTTTTACGCAGGTTTAATTTATAGTCTTTATCGATTGCTAAATTTGTGCGTTCAAAGAATATAGATGCAAATATTTTTTGCTTTGCATATGAAGACGAAATTTATCATAACATCATTAATTTTAACATTATTTCGAAAATTAAATATAACCAAATTTTTATGGGAAAACCACACATGTTGGGTCCAAGTGACCGATTCCATTTCGAACCTACTTGTCTTACAACGTGGAACCTTTAAATGAGTCCAAACCAAAAACCAAAACAACTATCTTATTACAATTCCCTTAAAATCCAAAAACGAATTAATCTTTTTAAGGGAGGGACAGCCTCATAACAGACGATGTGTAATTTGTATGACATAATTAGGTTACGACGGTGTCTAAGCGAATCTTCTTCCTGGGTCATGGCCATGAAACACACGTCCCTAGGCAGTTGCAGTTAAGAGGAATATTTTCATTCTAATTCAGGACACGCTTTTTAGTGTCGTGATCCCATTCCAAAAGGGGCATTGTCCATTTAAATCTAAGTTACTTGGTATATATAATGATATCGTGTAAATTATATTGATAGGCTGTCATCAGAAAATATAATTATATAGGAATTTATTAAAGGTATACTTTATAGGTTTAATGCATAATGTTTTTGGATTTGAGTTGAAGATTATCTTTTAGGATTATTTGAGGGTCTCTCATCAAAAATATAATGAAGTATTTTTATAGGTTTATGTGTATAATAATTTTTGGATTTGATGACAGATAAAAGCGTTCATTAGAACATACAAAAAATTGCCAGTTTAATTTATGGTTTAGGATTTCCCCAAAATATAATTATGTATGTTTATAGGTTTTATGCAAAATAATTATGTATTTTTATAGGTTTATATTTATAATAATTTTTGTATATGTTTATAGGTAAAAGCGTTACTTGAATATACAGAAAAAGTAACCGTTAATATAAATACTTTGAACTTTTATTGATATCGTGAATATGACATTGACTGGACTGAGTCGACGGGGTGTCATCACAATAATGTTTTTATGGGTTTTATATGTATAATAATTTTTGGATTTATTGGCAGATACAACCGCACAAAAAATGCAAGTAATTAAACTGTTTAGTCAAATATTTAGAATTTTTCCGAAGTTAATTATGCATTTGTATAATTTTTATGATAAACATTTTTTTTTGACGGACAAAAGCTTTTGCGGGAATATGCACAAATGAAACTATTCAGACAAATAGTTGGATATTTTTGTTTTAATAGTAGATGATCTGCCATCATAAAATGTAATTCAGTATTTTTATTGGTTTTATGTAAATATATTTTTCAAATCTGTTGACAAATAAAACCGTTCGTGAAAAAAGTTAAAGGAAATGAAACAATTTAGCTACATACTTAGGATTAACGATATCATGTAGATGACATTGTCTGGGCATTATCGAAGGAATGCTATCCATAATGTAAAATTATATATTTTTCTGGGTTTTATGTAAAAAAAATTATTGAATTTGTTGACAGATATAAGCGTTCATAAAAAAGCCGAAACTGTTTAGTTAAATATTTGGAATATTTTTTTATGATCTCGTGTCTATGACATTGACAGGCTTGATGGTCTGTTATCACGAATTGCAATTATGCATTTTTGGAGGTTTTATATGCATAATGTTTTTTGGATATGTTCACGGATATACAATCTTTAACGATAACTTACAAAAAATCAAACTTTTTAGTAAAACATTCAAGGAGTTTTGTTGATATCGTGTAAATGACTTTGAATAGATCGATGTGATGCTATCACAAATATAATTATGTATGTTTTCTATGTATTTTGCATGCATAATTTGAAATTGTTAACAGATAAAAAAAAACGCTCATGAAAACTTACAAAACGTGAAACAGTTAAGTTAAATTTTTAGCACACTGTTAAAACATAGTGTAAATGACATAGACTGCCTCGATGAGCCGTTATCAAAAATGTAATTTTGGCTTTTCTAAAGGCTTTTATGGATTCTACTTTGATATTTGTTTGCAGATGAAAACGTTTACTAGAATTTGAAAAAGGGGGACCATTAAAGAAAAATCGAACAATATCCGAATTAGTATTTGGTTGTTCGTATGAGTAGGTCCTGTTATTTTAAGATTTTATTTTAGTTAAAAATATTTTCATTGTGCTTAAAATAAGTATAATAGTATAAAAACAAACAAAAAAGTTCAAAACTCACACACATTATACACATGGATATTTTTTTATTTAATTTTCACTCACACGTTTTTTAAAAGTCCCAATTTGAAAAAAATCATAAGGCATTTCTTTTATTTAGGGCTCACTAATTATTCGTTTTTCTTTATTTCAATTATTCAAAAACAAATTATTTCAATGAAGTTTGCGGAATATTTATTACTAAAGTGGTTATCAGCAAAAAATACTTATAATAACTATTACAATTCTCGGATTTAACATTATTTTAAATATCTATATATTCCATAACAAAACTTGTTATCTTCTGTGTTTTAGTCGTTTTACGTTAGTTTACTCTACTTACATTTAAAATACATATGTAATTAAATTATTTCAAAATACTACTTACTGAAGTACTTCGATCAAATTCCCCAGAAATGATCCAATGCTGGGATCGAATTTGTGGTGTAACCTGCACACCGCTTGCCTTCTGCAGTCTGGCTGTCCACTCGTTAGCATATTCAAAGCGTCATCTGTCTTATGTAAAATTTCGAATACTTCTTTGAAGCCTTCATTGAGAGCTTTTGTGGGCAACTTCAAAATACCTCTCTTCACCCTTTTAATTTGTGAATTTTGATTATCTTTATGACTTGATTCAGATGCACCTTCAAATGCGTCTGCTTCTCCATTATGGCTGAATGCATGATTAATGAGTTGAAAAAAATCGACAACTTCTTTGAAATCTTCAGCTAGTGCAGAAGTTATGTTCAAAGGGTCCAGTGTATCTTTTGCAGTTCCAGAACCCAGTTGTTCTTGATTGTTCTTGACCAAGCCTCCGATAGCAGAACTGTACAAGAAATCAAACACTTCTCGAATTTCGTCTTCATTCCCTCCGTAGAGGGATGATTCTTGGTCATTCGGTTTGCTTTCACTTCGACCACTGAAGGCATCAGCGGACTTGGAAAGAAAATCTAAAACTTCACCAATACCTTTATTCATATCTTCCCTCGGAAGTGATCTTTTGAATCTGAAGAACGACGGAACCTCACTCGCTGAATCTTCACTTCCAGCAACTGCCTCGGCGGCAGACCCTTGCTGATTCTGGTTCTGACTGTTACTATTTCCACCACCCAAGCCCAAAGCACTCAGCAAATTCGAAACAGTTCCAGTCTGCGATATCGGATTGACATTACTTCCACCTCCGCCATTAAAAGCAGTTAAAAGATTGGTCACCACGCCCCCTGACGGGCTTGCATTGTTATTATTGCTATTGCTGGGTCTTCCCATGTTTGGAATCATGGTTCTCAGACGATCCTGAAGTGCCATGAAGAGGGGCATCATTACACCTGTCACTCCTGGAATAGCCATCATCAAGGGCAAAAAGGGTAACATCACTATGAAGCGTGTCGCGGCCAGTGCAAACTGTGATGGTGACAGAGGGCTCTGTCTTGGTTGAGCTCGTATCATTCGTTTTCCTGGTGGAGGTGCTGATAATACAGGTACAGCCAGGCATTGTATTAGAAGACATGTAGATAAAATGTAGCTCCAGTATGACTTTGACACTGCCATTTCTGACTGACCTGTGAGATGAATAAAGATGCATCACTAAATGTCCAGAACACTAAATAAATTAACATTATTTTTCTAATTCTGTAAAATGGCATCCGAAATAAGTTTTCTGTGTACAATAATGGAAAGTTCAGAAGAATTAATAAAGCTAATTTTACATGTAATCTGAAGAGATCTGTCATAACAAAAAAAGTAATTAACTATTTATATAGCTTCAATTATAAAACAAAAAATTGTGGATCGATTTTTTTATTAAAAAAATAGAAAGTGCAAAGAAAAACTTGGCACTTAGAAATTTTCTTTATCTTATGTGCAGAAAATTAAAATTTTATAGCGATCGGTGATATAGAAATCAATGCAATGTATATGGTGGTCAAACTTAAATGTCATCAGTACAAATAATATTTTAATTTGAATTCAGTAGTTTGTGAACATATATTTATCTAAATTTTTAACATTAAAATTTAATAACCTTGAAATATCTAAAATTGCATGTTTAAAATAATTAATTTACAAATTAAGATATTTTTGCTTTTTTTCAATAACTCATTGTTTACTTATTATCTCATTATGTCATTTATACATTATATAGTTGCTTTTGTAATTTGAATCGAGATCACACAGACAATTCGCTCATTTTGATTATATTTTTGCGATAATTTTTTAATCCATCTTTAATTATTCTTTTTAATGAAGAGAGCAACAAAAAGTATTGATGTGAAAAAGTGATAAGAATAACAACTCATTTGATTGTGTTGAATTGAAACTTAATTTATCTACTTGATCATTTTTAGTTTACACAATTCATATATATTTAAACATAAAAAGCGTACATGCTCATCCATTTGATGTTCCCTTAATACAAAACAAAGGCTAAACGCCAAAGATAAAACAACAATAAACCCTCTGTCAGCTTACCTGGCAATCCGAAAGAGAAAGTCACTTTCATGCGATGGCTCAACGCTCTATAAGATCTTCCTCCCACGGCCCATCAGCGAGAGAGCTAAATCCGGTATCAAGAAAGTGGTCGATCAAAATCTTGATCTCAATCCGGAATCATCGAAAACGAACTCTGTTTTCATGTTTCTTGTGTGACACGCTGACCTAAAGAGAGATTGACCGCCAAGTTTATATAATACGGAACTGGCGAAAAATATCTCGGAGGACTCAGACCCAGTTTGTCGACGAGGGGGCCAAACTGTGCCCATTTTTGCATCAGTTGGGTACATCCGAGCGACAAGGATCCAAGTCCAATTAAATTTGGCACATCCTCATAAAGAAGTTCGTAATTAGAATTTCTCGAAACATTATTGAAGAGCTCCAGTGGTAGAACGTGCTATGTGACATTTTTGAAAAAAATTAGATGTATGTACCAATGAACATATTATTCCCTTCTTTAATGACAACAAGACTCCTCTTTTATGAACTTTAAGTTAAATATATTTTAACCTTTTGCATGTACCGTCTAAACTGAAAACTATGAGCACTTTTTCTCGTTTTCACCTTTTTGCCACATAACACGTTCTTTCACTAAGCTCTTCAATTGGGAATGCTGAATTCGACTTAGCTTGTTGCTACTCTTTCACACCAATTTGCACAGTCTTAGCAAAAACTCATCACTTGGGGTCCGTGACATTAACCCATTTACAGATTTAGTCCAGTCCCTTGTATCAAGGTCGTGAAAGCATTCCATCGAATTTTTTTTATAAGTTCTTGGTGAAACTGTTGAAGCCTGTTTCTAGGATGAGCTTGTTGCCCGCTGGGATCGCAGCACGTACAGATAGATGCATGTTGTTTATCAGATGTTTTTATACACAGAACTATGTCGATGAACTTCTTGTAGAAAGAGAAACGAACTCGGGTTACAGAGTCAGATCCTGTATTAATATAAGCAGTTTGCTTTCGTTAAAGCTCATTAAGATTTGAAACATTTTTGAATGAAATTATTTTTAATATATTATCAATTTTTAAGTTTAAAAAAATTAGTATGATTCATGTATAGATCAAACTTAGCTTTAATTGTGCCCGAAGAAATGACCCATTAATTAAAATATTTTGGATTGATAACGTTATTTCTTATAAAAATTTTTATCTTGTCGTTTTTTATCCATTCTTTTGTGAAATCAATAGAAACAATAAAACATTGAAATTTGAAAAAGAATCTAAATTTTATGGAACAAAATTGTAGTTTAATACAAATACGTTCAGATCAAAAAATGAATTTCTAAAGTAACTTCCAAAACCTTATGCAGATAAAAACATTATAAAAGTTCATCAAAATATCCTACTAACTTTATGTATGATGTGATATTTTTACTGGAACACCTATGACCATTGCATTTGACAAAAAAACAAATATTGGCATTATATAGCTTCCACACTAAACCTTTCTGGGTTTTTTAATATATTTACTATTAAATTTAAGACTATTAAACTTTCAGATAAAAATAATCTTATTTAACCTAATATTTTAAGAATTAGGCAGTTGATTAATACTGTAATTGAGGTGTAGAAATGATAACCAGCGTAAAAGCGTAAAAGATGATTTACCAATTAGCATAACAACAACTTGTGAAACTAAAAAATATTTATGTGTACCGAAGTATTCTTCTTTTATAAAAAAAAAAACTTTAAAAGAAGAATGTAAAATTATAGTTAATAATAATGGTTATGTTATCATAACCCTTTAAGAACGTCTATCACGATCGTGCGGGTGTAAAAGAGAATGTTCAAGCTTTTCAAAAATATCTTTACAGAAGCAGCTTTTTTGTACCATTTGTTAATTGCATAATTAGACTTTGTTTTTAAGGAGTTGCTGACATTGATGCTGTTTAAGGCATTTTTTCTATAAAACTCCAAAATTTAGTCTTTTAAACTTAAATCAGCGCCTTCTGATCGCCGCGCCGGTCTTAAAGAGTTAAGGTTTCTAATTGATAAAATTGGTTTCATACTCCAGAAAACTGTTACCTCGTTGCTTTTTCAGTCTGTTCTAAATATTACCCATTTTAAAAGTCTATCCCTTGTATCATAGTTCAGTTAAAAAGCATTTTGTGATTTTAAATTATAAAAGCAATTTTTAAAAAATCATTTAATATCAAAATATACAATTTATTACATACCATTAAACGAAGAATAATTATTGTGCAGTAAATACTAAAATGAAATTAGCGCCAGCACTAATTTCACATAAGTGATATTATTACATACTTAGCATTATAAAAAAATAGTTCCAAATTAAAGTACACTGTATTCGTATACCAGTACGAGTATATACTAATCTTGAACCAAAAATAATATTATTGCATATAATTATTTTACGAGTGTGCTTTATACACTTTAAAACTTACAATATTGTACTACAAATTAAAAATAAATTTCCAAAATTACTAAATATCTAAAAATATAGTGGACATAAACGAAAATGTGATAACATAGGCATATAGGGATTAAAATATATTTAATATATAAATTCAATATATAAATTCAATTGTAATACATATTTCCTTTACGTACGTACTATTAGAATTTCAAGAAATGTTCAGTAGTATACTTTAACGTCGAATCCGAATTCAAATAAAATATTGAAGAACTTGATAATAAATTTCCTTCGTATTTTCAAGATTTTGTTTTTTTTAGAAACACACTACTTTACTACTATGTCCCACTTCACAAAACGCTATTTTACATAGTAAATACTTGAAAATATAACTTTGCAACCTAGATTGCAATATTCTATATAGTATTATAGTAAGATAGTTATAATACACATTAAATGTTCAGTATTCCATTGTCCTTTCCAGTCCATAGTCATGGGTTATCGATTAATTCTGTTCTACTCCTTATCTACTGAATTGTTTACAAATCTAACGACATTTTGTGTACATTACATTAAAATCTAAAATATGCGAATAAAAATATTTGACTTCCATATTTTTTTAACTGAACTATTTAACTCGATTAAATTAAATCTCATATTTAGAATACTCGTCAAAGGAATGTTAATAATACAATTATAGAAAACAATTTCTGTATCTCAGTAATAGAGAAAAGACCAATGCTCACAGAAGTCGCTAAGATAACTTCTCGAGAAACTTCTAAGTGTATCTGCTCTCTCTCTCCTTGTGGCTTGTGTGGAGAAATGTCAATATGGAAGCTTTCATATCGAATCCTTTGGACAATGATCATTTGTCAACCAAGTTGCAGATCCACAAGTACTGTCATGTATCCGCAATAACTAAAATATCTTTGAAAATATTCAATTTTATGAAACTAATTTTTTAAAACTGGATTATTTAACTCGATTAAATTAAATTTCAATTCTAATGTTCTTTTTAAGAAATGTTATTGACAAAATTATTTAAAAGAATTTCTACATCTTATTAGTTGAAAACGAGCCACGTCGACAGAAGTCGCTGAGGAAATTTCCTGAGAAACCTTTTTGTGCATTAGTTTTCTTTCATAGTAGCCTTCTGTGGAAAAGAATGAAATGTTTCGATTCATTGTGTGATTACTGCACTTTTACTCTTTCACGGCAGTCTCATATATTGTTCTTTTTATAATTGTCATTTCTCATCTAAAAATATAATTTAAATTGAATATTATAATTTTGTTATACGTATTTTAAGAATGAAAGATAGATTAGTTTGTTTGTTTTTTCAATCTCGCATGGATATAACAATCGTCGTCTCTCGCGATTGTCAGTTGAGTTGGAACAACAAAGATAAATGTTTGTGTTTCCTCAATCTTGTATTTAAGTAAGTCTACGGAATTGCAGATCCACAAGTACCATCAGTAGATAACGAGCAAAACAGATTCAAGACCTTCTTCTTCGTCTATTTATTTTTCTCATTGAAAGCCTCGTACGCCTTGCCGAACCTCTTGAACAGATCCGCGACCTTATCTTCCGCGGCCTCGCCGAAGATCTCCCTCTTCTTCCTACCAGACACCAGCGTGGTAACGGGCACGTTACCAACCATGGTTGTCATCAGCACGCTCAACACGGGCATGATCAGGACACCCAGTCCGAGAATAACCAACAATGGTATCAGGTAGTGGTCGAACTCCTTGTAATGGCCCATGTGGTGGCCTCCACCGAAGTGGTGGGGGAAGTGGTGTTCGAAGCTGCCTCCGCCATGGTGTTGGTGGTGGAACTCGCTTCTGGCGGACTTGGCGGTGACTTTGGCTTCGTTGGTGGCGGCGGTGGCTCGGCTGGTGGAGTTGGGGCGCTGTTGCTGAGCGAGGGTCGTTGATAAGAGGGTGGCGAGCAGGAAGAAGGCGAGGGTGGTGGACTTCATGGCTGGAATTGAAAAACGGGTTTGAATTATAAACTGAGTAGTTCAGCAAATACGGGGTTTTAGAGTTAAGCTCTATCTCCTCTAAGGGCTTGAGTTGCAACATAAATGCCAAATGAAAATAAATTCTTTCTCGAGCGTCGATTGGTGAATTGGTGTCACGAGGGAAAAGAGCACTAATCAGAACGCCTATCTAAAGAAAAGCACGAAGGAAAGCAGGAAAATAATACATCAACTAAAACAAGTCAATTGGTTCTGCTAATGTAGATAGAGTCGAGATAACTTTAGTGGTGTGCAACCTCCGGTTCTAAATTGTCTCAAAAATGAAAGGAATCGTTCTACAACTTTCAAAAACTCCAGATTGCCGGGTCTTTACGTAAGTACTTAAATCGATGTTGGGAAGCAGACTTTAGGCTAAACACCGTATAAACATTCCCCCCGTAGACCCTGTTCCCACGAAAGCTGTTGTATAGAGGAGTTAATGGATTAATTAATTGTATTTAATACATCAGTAAACGACATTTGATGTATTGAATAAATACAATTGATACTTGGACGGTAACGGATAAAATTAATCAAGAAGTTCAATTTAACTACTCTTGATAACTCTATACATCTTTGCAAACATTTCAGACACACCACATAAATATTTCATCTGCACTAATAAGAACATAGAATCTTGAACTCTTAGGTGGAGAGGAAATTAAAACAATACTCTCACCCTGTGCAAACAGTAGCACAAACATAAAAATATTTATTTTTCATAATATTAATAATAGTTTGTCGATAAAAGTGACTGAAGACAATTAAAAATTAGAAAATTTCCTCAAAGGACAAAAATACCAAAATATTGAAGAAAAAGAAAAAAGGTTGTAAACTAGCTCCGATCCCCCTACTATTTCCTATTTTACAAAATATTTGTTTACATAAATATGAGTTACATTTTTTTAAAAATGTGCATGAAATCTTTTTAACTATAAAACATTTCACAATTTAACACATAAAATATTTTTTTTTTAAAATCTACACACTTTTTAAAAAAAACTGTGATAGTAGTTATTAATTATTTACCTGTATTTCTTTATGTTGTAAGTATCCAAGGTTCTACTACTAGTCAGCTTCTAGAGAAATTACTTAAAAAGTGATATTTGACTCTTGACATCTTCACCCTTATATACAACAACACTACCGTGTGTCACGCCAGAGTTGAATTTTGTTCTATATTCCCTTTTCACTCATACAAACCCATCCCCAAAATAAAGAAAGCGTGAATTATCATAAATGAATCTACGGTATTGTTTCTTATGTCCCTAAACGATCTAATTGCTTTGGTTTTTTGTTGGTCACAATAAAAGAAACACTACATCCTTATGGAAAACGAAATCGCTTTACAGTTTTCCATGGGTGGTGAGATCTTTCTTCTTGACCCAGATGACCAAAAAATGATAGTTTTGCTACAAAAACATCTTCTGTAAAAGAACTTCGTTTTCAGTTTTAAGTTCTGACAATGAAACACCGATATGATTATGTTCAAAAGTGGTCTGGGTCCTCCACTTTTTGTCCATTCCAAGTTAGTTCTATGGAGAATCGTCGAGGCGTAGAATTCATAGCGAGCTGCATGCTGTGTTTTTTGTTGCATTTTGGATACATAAGTTTTAAAGAACTTTATCTTTCGAACAAAGGGCGCGGATCACTTTTCCAAATCTCGTCTTGTCCACGCACTGTTTAGTGTGTCTTTTCAAGATCTGGGTTTGTGTAGTTTTTGTTTTCAGAAAGTGAGTTTGAAAAATTAATTGACCATTTTTTTTAATAAAATAATTAGAAACAAAAGAGTAAACCAAAGTCAAGTTCATGAACCCGGGTAATTCATATGGAGTTAAATGATTTCGTAAAAATTCAAAGAGTACTTGCTAAAAATTACTCAATATAAGTACAAAAAATAAGTAAAATAAGTATAAATTAGTTTAGAATTTTTAAAATCAAATGTTTAAAAATTAAGTGCAGTTTTCGTATTATGATACAGCTGTGGAAATAAAAAAGTACCCACTAGTGATTATTTTGGCCGTTTGTCATCCTATAGAATTGGACTTTTTTGACATTGTGAACAATTAACATTCTGAGTTAATTGCATGATACAAAATTTACATAAGGGGCCATCTTCATATTAAAAATGTTACTAACTTTAAAATTTCCAATAGCAACACCCCTTTTTGAATCCATATTTCAAATCTCTGACATATTTTAATGCGAAATGATAAATTTTGTTAGTTTTTAAGCATTATTAGAGGAGTTAGAGACGTGCAACGTTTAGGTCCCTTAATGTTAAATGAGTTGCACATAAAAAACTATCCCGATCTATAAATAATTAAGATAATGAAACGAATTTTATTTACTGAAAAGAAATTATTATAACCCAAACAAAATGCATTCAATATTGGGGTATTTAAAACAATTTTTATATTTTTAAATAATTATCATATTAATTTTTTTAAAAAAATATGAATAGAAACCCCTTAGTATTTTTACAGAAATAAATTTAAGACAGGAAGTTTAAGCGAAATCTTCCAAATTTAACTAAAATTTCTATCTAACCAATTTTTAAAAAAATTTATTTATAATTTGCTGAGTAAATCACGAAATACTTTTTAATTACCTTTAAGGGACTATGTATAAGATTACGTGTGTTTGATAAATAAAGACGGCTTTGCATGCATGCTTACTTGTCATTTTAGAGATGGTCCCCAAAAGGTCCATATGTGATTCGATTGAATAACTCGTCAAATATTCATACAATTGTAACAGAAACTTAAATTTAAGGGTTTTCAGGAGTGCTTAACATTTCTAAGTTATTAAAATTGGGTGTTGCTTTTGGAAATTTCAAAATTCGTAATATTTTTAATATGAAGACGGCCCCTTACGCAAATTCTGTATCATGCAACTAACTCAGAATGTTAATTGTACACAATCTCAAAAAGGTCCGATTCTATAGGGGTGACTAATGGATGAAATAACCTCAAGTGGATAGTTTTTAATTTCCACAGCTGTACAACAATAATTTTTCTGGATTCATGTAAAACATTTACTAAAGTTGAACCCAGTTCAGCTACCTTATCACGTATTATAGATAGTTTACAAATTAAAATGTATTATAAACACTTTTTCCCATATCCACTTTTGCGACCCAAATGCCGTATGCAAATGCAATACGTTGAACTTTTTTAGGCATCAGATTACATTTCATTCCTCATTTCGTTTAAAATTTGTTACAAGTACCTTAAAATGTTCGAACTACAATTAAGTGACCGTCAGAGCGGGTAACTTTGGCCACGGAGGGTAACTTTGGCCACGCGTCAGAAAAAAGATTCGTTTCTTAATTTCTCTTCATAAAATGATCTCATTTTAAATTGTTTGACATTTTTGGAAAGGTGGAAACATTTACTTTCATTTCATGTAAAAAAAATTATCATTCTAATTCTGGCAATACTACAAATGCTGTTTTCATTCGTACAAGCATTAAATGACAAAAATCTATCTCTTCCAACTTTTGTCTGGAACACTTAAAAAGTATTGAAAATATTTAAATAAAACACTCTATTCGATTCTTTTATTTATGGGGAAGAATATTACACCATTTGTTTTATTCTAAATTGAATACTTTTTATGCTGTATTTAAATATTGGTAATTGGGAAGCTTTTGCCGATGAATGCGGGTAACTGTGGCCACAGATGTAAATATTTATTTATGGAACTTTGCACTTTAAAAATTATACGTAAAAGTGTATTCTGTTTAACTATTTTTGAAAAATTCTTACTTTTATGATTACTCATTTTTTAGATATTTTTTTAAAAAAATAAAACGATTTTAAACATTAAAATGATAAAGATACAATGCAAGAAACGTATACCACTCAAAATCGTAAATGTCGAAAGGTAAACATTTTCAGATTCCTAATTATGAATACATTATTTTTTCTTTTTTATAATAGAATCGTTTGCTTTTTATGAATATATTTGTTATTTCAACTTGCTTCAAAAGAGTTCTTTTTCTCTTATTGAAATAGAATTTTATCTTTCTTTTAAGTGACAAACAGTACTAGTTATTATTGTGTAATGCCATTCCACGATGCACTGCAATGTAAATGCTAAGTTATATGCCATTTTTAATAACTATATGTGTTATAAATTTGTTATTTTAAGTTAAAAGTTTTAATATTGCTATTTAATTCGTTAATGCAGCCGTTGAGGATGTTAAAAAGTGTGCTTCTTATGTATTTCATGGGTGGCCAAAGTTACCCGCCCGGCTCCTAACAGTGTCCTAATTTTTTAAATTAATACCAAGTTTTTATTAATTTATAAAATTTAACAAAAATGCGTGAAAAGTATTCCTAAAATTACAATACTTAGAATGGATAATGATTTTAAATTGTTTAAATCGTTTTTGTAGTTAAATTTTTCTTCTTTTGAAAAAAAAAACCTATGATTTTGGCCAAAGTTACCCGCACTGACGGTATTGCACTAATATTTTCTAATAACCATATCCGTTTATTAATGCAAATTTTTAAAAAAAAATTACATGATGTATATAACTATATTCAGTATTCTGCTCTTCTTCTACCCTGAAAAATAAATATCTGCAATCTCTAAAATAAAAATCTAAACATCTACATCTAAACAATAAATCTAAACATCTTTTTTGTATACCATAATTTGATAGGTGAAAGGAATTCTTTAATTGCAATAAGCTAATAAGAAAGATGACGTGGTTGGTAGACATATATTTTGAGGCTTGTGTGTTTGGTCAGAGACCCGCTTGTAAACCTTCGTCCAGTAAAAAGATGACGTTAAGAACTTGGAGCATCCTTTAAAAAAAAGTATACGATAAATATTATAATACGGCTTGATGTCACAATCAAGGCAAATAAACAAAATATAAGTAAATTTAAGTAAGAATTATCTAACTACAACTCATTCTTCACTTCTTAAAAATTTGGAAAAACCGCAAAAAAAGACAGCTAGGCACAACATAAATTAACTAAGTAACGTAATAAAAAAATATTTCAGAATATATTCAAAGTAATAGGATTCTTGCCTGATTTTGAATTAAAATTTAGATATTTGAAAAAAAGTAATACTTTTAAAATTTGGAGAATGTATTTTTTGAAAATGTTTGACCAGGAGAATATTAGCTTTGACCCAGAATATTGCAGCAATTTCTACAATACTACTATATTTGCGAATGTGACTGTTGGAACAAAACCTAATTTTTAACATCGAAATAAATTAGAATACTTTTATGTAACGAACGCGCCAATATGTGCACAGAAAAGTAGAGATTCAGAAACTATCTTTAACTCCATTTAAAAAAAAATCCAAGTATTGGACGTTAACAGTTGTAGCTCACTGACTTTTTTAAGGTAAGAGACATTAATCTAAAAATAAAAAAAGCCCCCCTCATGTATTAATTTACCTATTTCTTTAGCAAAAAAATATTTTCAGACTTTTCTATCTAGTGCAATGGACTCAATGTTTTGCTTAAATTAGGTTGGTTACTTTCAAGTCATTAGCTCGTGATAAAAATTTATTTGCATTGTTTCGGTTGCACAAATATATGTGATATCAAATAAATTAGTAATCTTCAATTCAATCATCATTAATTATAAATCTTCAATTCAATCTTTTAAAAATAGTAATCTTCAATTCAATCTTCATAAGATAGTTATCTTCAAAAAGTAGTTATCTTCTTCAATCATACCCAAAAAATTAGCAATCTTCCTCTTCAGAGCAATCTTCAAAGAATAAAATTTCTACACACAAAATGTCATTCTAAAAATTTCTCTTATGGTTTAAAAACAAGTTATTTTTTAAATGTGAAACGATGTAGAAGAAAATAAACACAATTCTTCGCCAGTAATGATTAAACTTTCTTCTTTTACATAGCCTAAATGCTTTATCAGAATATTAGTTAATATTTTTTTATACCAAGTATTTTATCTCACATTTTTTAATGCTGTGTTTGTATTTTGTTTTAGATTTCTTTTTCACGTAGTCCATTCCTAATTTTCCTAATTTAATTTTTTCAAAAAAAATTTCATATTGCTTGAAAATCAGAGTAACAAATTGGAACTCATACAATATTGTCGAAAACTAACAGAAATATTTATCTGTTAAAAAAATTCAAGCCTTGATTTCAAGGAAGGAAAGTAAATTGTTTCTGAAGAGAGAAACAACTGTTTTTTAAAAATTGTATTATATACTTACATCGCATGATGAAAAAAAATATGCATTTTTATTGGTTTTAATTTATATTTTTACGACTTAAAGTTAAGTACTACATGTTAAATGTACAAACAAATTTTTACATATTTTTTTTCGTTAGCAGAATTTACAATTGTTTTCAGGTATTTTATCAAATTGATAATTATTATTTAATTGAAATATTTTTTAAAAGTAGAGTTTGAAATAAGATTATGTAAGTTGCTTCTCTAAATTCAACCCTCTTTGCTGTTTTTTTGCGTTAAAGGTTATACTGTGGATTTGCATTACTGTGGTACATTATGGTATTGCATTATACTGTGAATAAGAATTTGCTTGGATACAACCTAAATTTACAAGTTGAAAGCCATCACTATGCACTTTATCAGCAACCAGTTACAAGTGGTATTTTTTTTTTCTTTTTTTACTTTATTATTTCATTTATTTTTAATAAAGAAAAGTGATGAGATTAAATAATATTCTTTAAAATTATTTTATTAGATAAGGATAATTATTAAAAAATATATAGAAAGAAACAGCCTATATGGATTTTAACTATAAATTGATACTATTTGATGCATAGTGGTTATTTTTTTAAAATTACCATTCTTTAGTATTGAAAAAAATAGTATATCATGCTCTTTTGAGGAAAAATGTTTCTTGACAAAAGAAAAAGTTTTTAAATGCAATGACTGTTATTTGATTTTGTATATTTTAAATAAAACTGCTCTACGTTTCAAAAAAGTAAACGAAAATTGTTTTGCAAAAAGGTATACACTTGTACCTAAAACATTATGGTGAGAAAAAAAAAGAGACAACACTCAAGATTTTAAATTATTTATTAATTCATGTATGTTAATAAATAAAATGAATCTCTTACACAAATGTTTCCAATGTAGAAGTTTTAAAACACAAAAATACATAATTAATTTATGTGAACAATTATTTATTTCGAAATTGATTCTCGAATGGTATATAAAACATCTTTAAAATTTTACTTTTCAATTGGAATCATTTTTAAAATGAAATCAAAATAAAATTCGATAAGTATATATTTTTTAAAATATTTCATTCTCTCATAAACTATTTTCAATTCTCCTTAACATTTATTGAACTTTTACAAACGCACATACTTTAATTTCTTCAATAAATTAAAACTTAAATATAATGACATTGTGTTTATATTTTAGTTGAACAAAGCCAGCTTGTTCAAACTTACAACACAGATATTAGCAAAACTAATTAGGAAACTTCGTTTAAAACTCGAAAATTTTAAATAAAGGAAAATAGATTAGTTTGGGCTTGTACCCATTTGAAAGAAAATGACTACAAAAACGCTAACACAATATCACACAGTTTACGACCCTACGTAATACTATTTACAAAATCGCCATGAACTTTAAGACTCGAACGTTAACATAAGATTTTAAATAAATAGTCACGCCATTTTGGACGAATAATTTCTCGGAAATATGATAAAAGGATTAAAACAATTATTGGATTTTGGGTATTAGTGGGTATTCAAATTTAAACTTCGAAAAATAAGTCGTGAGTAAACTCATTCTTCTTACAGCTATGGTATGTACAAAAAAATTCCGATATGTTCATAGAAAATTATAAATCTATTATAAAAAAAATAAGGTAAAGGCGTATCTTTAAAGGAAAATGAAAAAAAAAATACTTCCAAATTTGGTTTCTAAAAGTTTGAGCCCTGTTCGTAATATACTAATTGGGCTTGGGTGTGCAATTTGCAGCATACACATCAATACACAAGAAAATTCGAAAAGATTCATTCGAAATTGAATATATGACATTAAAATAACATATTTAAGGGAAAGTCATATCTTAAAAGGAAAGAATATATTCCGTCCTAGTTTAGTTAACTATTCGAGTCCTATTCATCCGACCTTCTTACAACTTAGGCTTGGCTGTGTCGTTATCAGCATACGCGTCAATGGCCTTCACCACGGTATCCAGGACACTCATGATGCTCTCCTGGTTGATGCCAGAGAACAGGGCCTTGCTCTTCCTAGCGTACCCTAGAGTAGCTCCGAAAGGAACAGGGGAGGCGAACAAGCCCTGGAGCAGGGGCGCCATCAGGGCCACTAGGGGCTACCCCAAGGGCTATCGGCACCACGAGGGATATGGCTGTGCCGAGGTTGACCCTAGCTGCGATGTCGCTGTGGGTGCGACCAGTCACGTCACTGGACTTGGTGGCGTCTTGGGTGGAGGGTTGGGCAGCTGCCACGGCCACGATGGCGAGGAGTAGGGCTGAGGTTAGGAAGGTGTTCATGGTTGAGGTGGTTGGGGTCTGTGGGGAAGAAGAAGGTATCGTTGTAACAAGAGTAGCACCGGGTGATCCTAAAGTCAGGGCAAACTCTAAAATTGAATTATTCGAAAACAAATAAAGAAAAAAAGATGCGGTTTGCACTAAACGGACTGAAAAGAGGCCGGGTTTTGCGGTTACGAAAAAATAAGTTTTAAAAAATAACCCGTGACTAAATAACACATCACTGGTAGCACAGAAAGATGCTAAATGTGCCTGCCATAACCCAAGAAATGCTTCTACACAAAGTGCTGTGAACGGTATGGTGACTCATCTTACAGCGGTACTTATGAATGGTGGACATCATATTGAAAATTTAATGTAAATAATTGTAACTAATAGGGTTATTTGAATTATCGTCGCACTAGAGCTACACGAGACTATTGGTGGTACGGGCGTCGTATTTTAGAACCACAGTCAGATGACGAGCCAACACCTGAATAGGCACCCACCCAAAGCAACCATTAAGGGCGACATCGTGCGCACGTCGTGCGCAGCGTGAGGACTTTGAAGGATATTTAACGTGCACTTCCTTACAAAATTGTAACTAAGTAGTGTAATATTTTTTTTTATAAATTATCATGAATGAAATAAAATATAAAGCGCCATCTGTAGGTCGCCAACAGAACTACGATTATTACTGCTATTTTTTTTTATTTCCTTGTAGCCACACACAAACCCCTTCTTTTTTCAGTCAGTTTGGGTGCAAACCGCATCATTTTTTCGTTATTTGTTTTCGAATTATTCAATTTGAAAGAAGAAGATGATGATGAAAACATGAAGAGATGAGATGAAAACAGAAGTGATGTGTATTTGTATAGTGTCGAAGCGCATTTTTAAAAATGGATTAGCAAATTTCAGAATTTCGCTATGTTTGGCAAAATGATCCGAAAAGAGTTCAAGAAAACCCCCTTCGCTGAATACTGGTAAGTTTTAGTGCATGGAAGATATTAGAAATTCTATAGTGTCAAACCGCTATCTTAAGAATGGATGCTCGAATTTCCAAAATTGCGTCGTTTTGGACGAATGATGTCTTGTAAATTGCTCCGAGTTAAACATTCTCTAAATTTTTGGCTCTAAGAAGCTATAAGTATTTGTATAGTGTTGAATCGCACTCTTGAAAGTTAATGCTCCAATTTTTACGAAAATGTCGCTATTATTGACGAAATGGTGTCGTGAAAAAGGGTTCGAGTAAACCAGTCGTTAAATTGTGGCATATTTTATATGTATGATACTAAGCATATCGTGTGAGGTTGCGTGACCTCGCTAGTGAAAGATTGTCTAAAAGAAAAGAAATATTATTGATGATTGAAAAGTACTACAAAGTGAGACTTGAGCTTCCAAGAGTAAACTTTAATCTGAATTCGATTATTATAAGAAGTCCTGTTTATTTGAATTGCATAGCGTTTCCCGTCCGTTCATTTTTGGCAATTGTAATTAGGTTAAGTAAAATTAAAATGAACTAATTATGCAGGTCTATGATGTCTAAAATAAAACTATGATGTAAAACAATAAACTATGATGTCTTATTAATAAAATGAAAAATATTTTAATAATTTATTTTCTTAATGTGTTATAAAATATAGAATGGTACCGCTTTTAAGGTGAAGTGCAATGAATTAAAATTTAAAAAAACTTTCAATAATTTGCACTCAAAATCAATAGGATTTGATTTTTTAAAAGTTGATTTAATTAAAAAAATTAGAATAGAAATGAAGAATATTTGAAATCTTAAAATTTTAGATAACAAAAGATTGTTTGATTAGACATGGTTAAAATGATGTTTGATTAATAATATTGCTTTATTTCTGTGAAATAGTAGAAAATAAAAATTCAAATTTTAAGGGCGTTTTATATGAAAAAATATTAAATAGTTAAAAAATAACAGGTAATTCAGTTTTAAATAAAATATGAGAAATAACTTTAACATTGGTTTTAGTTTTTAATTTTTCGAATAGTATTTAGCTTAAATAACTGAATACAAACAAAAGTTTTTTCAGAAATTTAAAATGTCGGTAAGACAAATGATTTAGATCCAAAATAAGCCTTTATATAAATGATGAATTAATATTAGAACAATTTCTAAACAAGGGTTTAAAATCGAAAAACAAAGCAATGAAATAATTTAATATTATTGTTCAATTTGAAGTTAGTATTAAGATAAAATTGCTATAATGAACTATTCACTAAAATTGTTGTTGCTCATTTCTTTGGTTAATTAATAAAAATTATGTTAATACAATAACGCTTACACACAGATCATAAATTAATTTAAATTAAATATCCAAAAAACCATTACACCAAACAACACAGTGAGCAGCAAATTAAAAAAAACATCACATCATTACAACATTTCTAATCCCCATTAGCCGCTCACCTTTCGAGCAAAATCCGGTCGAAGAAGAAGAAAGCAATCGAAATCCGATGATGGGAGAGCGAAGAAAGCTGGAGAGATCTTAGCTGGCTGCCGATGAAAGTGTGTGGATTCCCTCCATTGCCTCGGAGATTATATATCCGCCGCTAATTAGCCTACATAAGACAAGTGAGAGACGCCCCAAAAATACCTGCCCGACACACTTGACCCCTGAACCGTGAGTTCACCCGGACACTGGAGCATTGCTTTGCCTTCTTCTTCCTATGGGCGATAGCAGGAAGCTTTTCGATGGTAGGCGGATGTCGCGGCGATGGTTTTTTCGATTGAGAAGGATTTAACTGTAGTTTTTGGTAGAAAAAGGTGTTTTGTTTATGTCATTTAAAAAGGTTTTTCATTGTCTTACTACTGAGGATAGGTACCAAAAAGTCCCGGGAATCAGATATGGATTTTTAAGGGTGAAAATTACTATGTTAATCGAATAATATATACATTAATGGATTTAAATATAAGTAATAGGATAATTATAAGTTAGGATAATGATTGAATGTTTTTAACCCGAGTCAATTTTTTCATGCAAAACTCGCGATTTTGCTTTTTTCCGGCACTTTTTTCGAATTTTCTGGTTCAAGTCACTGGACAAAAAGCACAAAAAGGACCTAGAAGGCTTTTTGAGTTAAAATTACTGAAATATGACAAATTTGTGATCTAAGCAAGTCTTAAATCAATCGATACAATAGTTAGTCTGATATTTAAAAAATGAATTTACATTCGTTCTTTTTTGTTACTGAGGAAATGTGTAGGTAGTCTGTCTATTTCTAGCTTCCATGTGGAGCTGAAACGCAGCCAATAGCGCCTCGTAATTTGTAACTCTTCTCAAATGATATGGATCTGATGAATTATAATACAAAATCCTAAACCTCAGATGGGATTTTCTTCACAAAAAATATGTCTTTTCTCTTGCGCATCTCAACCGGTTTCATATTTTTGATATCTCTAAAGGTATTCATTCAAACTATGAAAATATTATTTTTTGTGTTCATAACATTCATTAATATTTATTACATTTTCAATTTTAATTTAACTCTTATACAGTTCTTCCAAACTAACGCAAAGTCAAGTTGCGGAGAGGGAGTGAAATGAGATACAAAATGTGGGACAGGAATCCCATGTCGTCGCCTTTTCTGGGTGGGAAAAAATTTATTCGATTGAGTTTTTGAGTGTTTTGTTTTATGAATGAAATGTTTATTTGGAATTGTTATTGATAGGGTGTGTGGTATGTTGATGTTAAGCTTGAGTGCAGATGATGAAAAGAGCTTGGTTTAAAATTCCGGGATTAGTTGAAAAAAATCATGTAAAACTCACAAGCTTTCTTTTTTTTACAAATAGGATGTTATTGAAATGTAATGTATTTTTCAATCGGTGAGTGCAGGTGTCCGCTTCAGTCACAAATTTCTAATTTTTTAAGGAGAGAGAAAAACCATCATATTTCCTTCAAATTTTTAAGTATTATTACTTTCTTTCCTCTGTCACAACATGCATTTATGTTGCTGTCATTCAAAAAAATTGCATAATTTCTGCACAAATTAGACTCAAGAAAATTTAAAAACCAATTCGGACTAAAGCTATTTCTGCACTCAACATATTTTTTAAGGAACAGAAACATTAAAAAGGTAATGATTCATTAAAAATTTAGATATTTAATTATCAAGTTACTTTCAACAATTTTTATTAATTTCTTAAAATGTATTTTACAATTAATATTTTTGGAACAGGATAGCACATACATTCCGCTATTGAATCGATGAGTGCAGAAGCTAATTCAGTCACATGTTCTGAAAAAGATGAAGACGCCAAAAGACGTTATGCAAATGAACTACTTGACCATGGCTCGAATCCATAGTTTTCGAATTTCATATAATATTTTCTTCGCTACTAATCGACTTTCATCGAAAGCAGATATTAAGAAATTGAATGAAAATTACCAGCTATCCCGCTGTTACGGAGAGTTTGTAATTGGTAAAAACTGTGTGAGTGACTCTATTTACCCTTGATGTTAAAGTCACAGAAATAAAACTGAAGTATGCTGTTAAAAATCCTGCGTTTTTTTTTGTTTCCAAAACCTTAAGAATATTTCAACCGAATACCAAAAATAAAGTGAAACATTTCGTCACACAGCAGTTGCAACAACTAGGAACCACATTTTTGGTAAAACCAAGCGCCAAATTTCTTTCACAGCTTACTCATAAAGCTATAACATCTAAAACAAAGTTCAAAAAATGCAAAAAAGACTGTTGACGTATTTTTTATGAACATATCAAAAAGTAAAAATCATTATAGATATTTTAGTTTACAAAATTACATAAACAAACAATAAAAATTTATAATTATATTGATTATTAAAATAAATATTTTATATTTCCAATATCCATTTAGTTTACAAAACATGCCGGTGTGAATCTAATTATTGTTTAAAAGGCGTTGTGCCACTTTTTTTAAGTGTCACTAGGTCTTCGGAAGTATTGCATTTAATACCGCAAACCATAAACGGGAAAATCTTATTAAAAAAAGGTTTTGTCTCAAAAATGTAATGAGTTCACGACCGTGAAATATTCAATACCTTGAATTTTGCACATCGAATTAACCTACATCATATCCGCCCTACTATTCATCACGTTGTGTATTAGGAAAAGAACATAAACCAATTTACCTTGGAAAATTTACCCCTTGTCGGTAAAAACGCTTGCATTGGATTCGAAAACTAGGTCGTTTTAGTAAAAGAAGATTGTTTACCTAACCAAGTATTACTATTAATAGTTTTAGTCTTTACTTTAAATAAAAATAATATTTTGATTAAATTCTAGATCGAGGTCGATAAAACAATTAGTCAGTTCCAGTAGAATGATAGAATTATTTTTTAAAAAAAATTAAAGACAAGTATTTGATTTTTTTTATAAAATTTTTTCTCATATCTTTTCTAAAATTGGCACATATTTTGTTAAATTGGGGTAAAACAAAATAATAATAAATAATACGGGTATGATAATGAAAATTCGTAAGTTCAATACCACCGCTTTTAATACTTTGATTACTTTTTGCAACTATTTAATACGCATTTATTTTAATTCGATTTATTAAAGATTAGAAAATTTTATTTTTTAGCCACACAAACAAAACATTTTTGTTCTCTTATGAAATTATTTCTATACCTCATCTGACACTGGAACAAATTTATTGATTTCAAGTAAAACTAACATAAGGAAATGATAATGAAAATTTGGAAGTTCAATGCCCCCCCCCCCCCCTTGTTAAATTGGGGTAAAACAAAATAATAATAATACGGGTATGATAATGAAAATTCGTAAGTTCAATACCACCGCTTTTAATACTTTGATTACTTTTTGCAACTATTGAATACGCATTTATTTAATTCGATTTATTAAAGATTAGAAAATTTTATTTTTTTAGCCACACAAACAAAACATTTTTGTTCTCTTATGAAATTATTTCTATACCTCATCTGAAACTGGAACAAATTTATTGATTTCAAGTAAAACTAACATAAGGAAATGATAATGAAAATTTGGAAGTTCAATGCCCCCCCCCCCCCCCCAGCTTCTTTTAATACTAAGTAATTTTTTTTAAAATTATTGACTCAATTATTTCAGTTCATTAGAATTGCAATCGAGGCCCAGTGTCTTAGTGGTAGTGCTTCGCATTGCTACGCCACAGGTCCGGGGATTGAATCCCGGATTGGGCGAGGTTGACCCATAATTTCATCCCTGAGTGGGTCGATAAAATGGGTACCGAGCAGGCTTGGGAACTAAACACTGGGGGTTCTGCGTGTGAGACTGACCACTTTACCAGGACATATGCCTAGCACCCCAAAAAGCTCTAGATCACGAAAGCTGAAATGGGTACGGCAGGCCTTGGCCAAGTCATGGGTTGTTGCGCCGAGGAGTTTAGTTTTTTAGAATTGTTAAGATTTAGAAAATTTAATTTTTATTATATACTTGCTGTTTTCATCATATTATACACAGTAAAAATATGGTAACTTTTCAATAACACTGAGAGATTTCAAAAAATTGAACTCAGAAAAAAATTTAAATTTATTTTTTATTTTAATTTATCTAGATGGTTATCGTGTGATACAACTAAAGTACACTTATACTTTTAAAACACACCCGCTAAATGGTGCATTAAGAATAATTTCTACAGCAATTTAAAAATAACTCTTAACAGATTTCCCATTACTTTCTATGCCCACAGAACCGAAAACGAACTCATATAACCTCTCTTTCTGAATACTAAACACACAAAAGGACTCATTAACAAAAATTTAATGCAAATAACAGCATAATATTCTCCTCGAAATTAATGTATCACATTCGCTTTTCATTCCACCGTTACGCACCAGTTGTATCAGCGTTGTTTTCTCTTCTTAACATTCACTTAAGTACAAATTACAA